>VUQR01024669.1:13540-56822 GCA_015108515.1 Hemichromis elongatus
ATTTTTGCAGTTTTATATTTTATAAGATTCATAAACTTTTTAATTTAAAGAACATAATGTTAGTGTAGTCTCTAAATCCTGCTTATGTGTGTATTTATGTATGTATTTCCCCAGATTTCCACACGTGCTACTTCTACACCCATTTCCCTCCAATCTGTCTTATTCGTTTACCTTTATCATGTCTGTTAGAGATCTTTTGTTCACTAGCTGTAGCCAATAAAAGAAAACAAAACATATATGTTCACATATATATTTTGCCTTATTTCCTTCAATGTTTTTATTTTATTCATTAGAATTTCTAAATGCACGATTAGTGTACAGCCAGAGAGCCAAAAGGCATTTTACTCCAAAGCCAAGGTAGGAAAGAAATGAAAGAATCTTTTTGTCATTTTTTTATTTGTTTATTGGACCATAAACATGTTATTTGCACATTTATTTCACACATAAAACAAGTCACTCATCTTAACATGTTGAACACCCTATTATACCAACAATCAATGCTATATTCTTTCTTATAGTGAATAAAATGTGCCTTGTTAGATGTTAAGATGCTCTTAATGAGCTATTTACAAATTTACATAAATATAATATCATATTCAAAGGTTTATAGTTGAAAAAGTTGATTTTATAACTAGATGGCAGGGACTGCAAAGAGAGTATATTTCTCTCATACTGATTTCTCTTCGCTGATTTTAAATTCACTGAATTTAAAATCTCTTTTCGCAAATACGAGATCATAAATAATCACGCACCACATGATCTTTAAGACCTCAGGTCTGAAGAACAGGAGACCAGTATTGGGGACAGTAAAGGGCTATACATGTGTGATGTGTGTGGGTACGCAATAGTGTGTGCATGTAAATGATGGCGTGTGCGTGTGTCTGTGGGTGGGTGTTGGCAGCTGTAGTTGTAGCTTCTGTTTGCCCACATTCATTGATGATGATTTCACATAACTAAGTGTTGTCCTGTTGACGATTGCGGATCCACCAGTTGCTCTTACTAATTATTATAAAATTTATATTTTCGTTATTTTCTAGTTTCTAGTTGAGGAAGGAGGATGGAGAAAGAGATGGCAAAGAGATTGTACAAGAACAGGAAGAATGAGGTAGCAAATCGTGACGTTAGCTGGAAAAAACAGAAGTTATTCTTCACAAAATAGATTTTCCTATATTTCCTGGATGCTTTGCGTGCGTTGCAGTAAGACACTTAAAAAAGGCCACTGGACATTGTAAAGAGAGCATTTTAATATAAATGGTAGCATTTTACAGGACAGGATACCACTGTAAATATGGCTTGAACAGGATGGCTGCTACTACATCGATGTGACAGACTATAAAACTATTCTCCACTCGTGAAATTGGGGTACATGATGCTCTGAGTCTGCATAATAAAGGGAGGGTTTGTACTGTATGAATACAAAAACTTCAATATAAAACAACTCTATTACCAGTTTGCTTCGTGTACAGGTCTACGGCATGGCAGGGTGATTTTCCAGTGTCTGTACTGAGTAATGATACTTTAAGTGCCCGATGATTTGTTGGGCTGCCTCTATGTGATTAAGAGACTGAAATAATATTGTGCATTCTTCTCATCTTATCTGCTTTGGGACAAATTGTTCTTTAACTTCTTTAATGACTGAGCCTCTGCTCTCTTTGCCTCGGGTTTGATAAGGCTTCACCCTAAAAGTGGTGGATTAGATTGAAATCTCTGACTATTGACTCTAAATTATTCTTAGACACTACAACAGTTCATCTAATTATTAGATTGGATTTGAAGGTAACTTTGCAATGTGTATCCAACTTAACTGAGGTTTACAAATGCGAAAAAGGTTGATTACATTTGTAAACAGTATATTCCATTAATATTTCTTACACTGGCACTGCAGTGCCAGTGTAAGAAATATTGCATGAATATTGCATGAATGCAATATTGCACTGCATGAATGACATTATGATTGGGAGCTGATCCCCCTAATAGAATCGCCCCTGCATTCAGATATACAGAAACAGACACAGTCACACATACTAACCCATGCATCATGCTAGTGTCACACGTAACCAGTGCATGAGCACAGGCACAGACACACAGGCAGTCACACAGCTGTTTGTGGTTTGTTACTTGAGGTTTGCTGTAGCTCACTTCCTGGGCCACAACTACCCCAAAGTAATGCATATGATTCAAACAAAGCACACAAATCTTCTGCTGATAGGAGGGTTGGTGGTTCGATTCCTGGCTGCTCCAGTCTGCATGCCAAGATAATGAACACAGGTTGCTCCCAGTGTGTTCATCTGAATGTAAAACGTGTGTGTGAATGTTAGATACAAAGAACTGTTGGCACACTTTGAAGTAGAAAACAAAAACACGATATAAAAAAGTGTGTTCACCATTTATTTAGTTGCTGAATTAAACACTTATATGACAATCAATTTGATGTTTGTTAAACTAAAAAATGGTTATTTCTCATAAATATAGAAAACTGTCAAATTTGAATAACCTTATTGTATATTGTTTCCCCTTAGGCAATGCGGTAGTACTAATTTATTGATTCATATATAAACAAGGAGCAACAAGTTCCCAAAAAGTAGACTGATTTTTTTTTTTCTAAAAAAACTCAGATTCATGCCACGGGGAGGTAGGATGGGTTTTCAGCAAACTCTGACTCTACTCGTAAACGATCAAGGCTAGTTCTTGTCTTAAAGATATTTTAGCCTCACCTTCACTCAAATGTTCACATGATGTCCAAGATCAAACTGTGACAGACATTTTTCCATCATTGTTAGAATAATGAGATCATTATGTGACAAGTGAATGATCATACATCAGTGTGGTATTTGTATAAAATATAACAGATGCATTCTATTTAAAGTGTGATTGATACAGTAAAAGTTTCCTTACTGTAAACAAAAGGCTGTTTTGCTGATTACACATTTTTTTAGTGTTTCTCGTAGCACATTGGTTGTTTGTTTTTTTTTCAAGTAACCAAAATAAAGTTTGTGAATTTGATCATGGTTAGGCGTGTGTATATTTGTGTGCAAATGTTCTTAAAACTAAGGTGCCATTAATATACGTAAGATATTCAAAGACCTTAAAGAACATTCAGTCACAAGTAAAGACCATTTACCCGTTTTAGTATGAGTCAGTGTCCAAGGACTGTTTCTGGCATTCAGAATGAAGAAAAGGGAGCTGCTTTGAAACAGAAACAATGAAGTACAAGCCTCAAGCAGTGGAAAATGTTGGTTTTATGATGCCAGCAGTTGAACAAACTGCTGTCAACAAAAAAATAAAACAAAACTGTTTAAATAGAAGAAGAAAAACTAGTTGGAAACAGATTCAGAAGACGTCCTCTCCTCTGAGGTCCTAAGTCATTATAAATAAAGCTTGTAAATAGAAAAAATAAAATGTATTTCTTTACCCTGGATGTATAGATAAGTGAGAGTTACTGTGCACTGTATGGTTTGTATTTTGCAGCAGTCTTTCAGTACATGACACAATGCCTGGGATTTTCCATTGCAGCTCATCTTGAGCCCCGTTTTTAAACCACATGGTTGTGGAAACCCATCACGTTTAAGATCTCCAGCAGAATGAACAGCAATCACTCCAGTGAAATAACTTCATGTTAATTAATGGCTTTAATTGCTTTCCCTTCAGAAAAAGAAAATGATCAAAGTCAGTTCATCCAAGCTTGCCACATTGTGTGTCTCCCTAATGGGAGAAAAGAAAACATTACACGTCGCTTCCTCACGCTGAATTATTCAGTCCCACCTCAGGCCATTGTCTATTGATGTTCCTACAGCCTTCCCCAATCTAGAACTGACAATCCTGACACTAGCCACATCTAAGACTCCCCCTCAATCATCACTATTTTATCATGTGGATGTGTCTGTTTTAATATTCATACCGGGGAAGACTCACCAAAGTGGGCTGTGCTGTGATACCATTTGACATTCTCCCCCAGATGTTGTAAAACATTGTGCGGTGATTAGCATGCTCTGGATGAAACTAAATGTAATAATAATTTTATGAAGCCTCATCATCTAATATATCAGCACTTCAGTATAACAGCACATTAAGAAGATGCAGCTACTGGCTAAACATATGTTCCATTTACATATGCAAAAGGTAATTGAGAGACTGAGAAAATCTTAAACACTTTAATGATGTAAGTTATCCAGCCCATTCTAATTGGCCCAAAGCACTGAAAACCCTTCTCCTATGCTATTCGGATTCAAGTATCCTTTTATTTGATTTCTTGAGGCATTGCTGGATCATTCACTGATGTTCAAATAGTCGAGCCTAGTCATTAGTATTCTCTTCAAACCACCAACTGTGATCAGTTTCTTTTATACTGTCTGTTCAAAGCATTTGCTTAATGTTCACCAAAAGGCCAATGTGTCTCTGCTATTTAGTATAAATGTAACATTTGGTGTGGCACCTCTTTTTGTCCTCCTTCCCAGCCTGCTGAACTAAAAAGCCCACTAGCAGTATAATGCAGAGCTAAGCACACCCTAGGAGCAGGGTGGTTTTACAGTTCAGATAAAAAGCCAGATTGAAGCTAAATATGCACACGTGTGTGTGTTAGTCATACTGTTAGGATCTCTGTTACTGAAGTTGCCCGCGCTTCGCTGAGGGTGAGCAGCTGTGTTTCAGGATGCTTCTCCGCAGGTGCAAAGCCCACACACACTACGGACAGGAAATTACAGCTTCACCTGGGCCAGCACTCACCTGTGCTCCCTCCTGACTCAGCTCCAACTGTCCTGTGGGAGAGCAAACCTCAAAAAACATTTCTCACAGAAGCCTTTCTCTCTCTTGTTTTTCCAGTTGTTCACTAAATTTTCTCTCTAATCCTCTTGATGTTTTTCCTCGGCGTGCTCATTTTTCCCACCTTGCAACTAACTTCTGCAGGTCTCAACTGGCCTGCTTTTTACAGTGTCAGCATGTGTTTTGTTTGTGCGCACACACACAAGGTATTCATTTGGTATTTAGGTGCTTCTAGACAGACAGCCCCAAGGTTTATGTGAAGTCAGTGCCTCTTTGTATGGGAGCAAAAAATATGCCAAGTATTGGTTTTGAGTACACATTCAGTGGCCTTCGTGTTCTTTAAAACAGAAAAATTCCAAAAACCAAAATTAATGTATTTATGTTTTTTAAATGATTGCAATTTATTTACTTGGGTAAAAAAAAAATCTTAAGCATCATCACCACTCAAGGCTAATAAGTAGTTTAAATTGAAGCCAAACAAGTAAGTTTATATTTTCTACCATATATTTTTATATTTCATCAATTCTGGTGTTTGTTTTTTTTCACTTGTGGAGTACATAGATGCTGTCTTTGGAGTTCTTTGAGATAAATAAACCTAGCAAGTCCTGCAGATGGCCGTTTAGTGCAGTGAGAGCAACAATGTTATTTTTAATGCTCCTTTGAGAATTTGATTACTCTGAGAGGTGATACATAACTGCTGAAGCTCGCCTCATTGGTCATTCTAAAGTTTAGGAGCCCCAGAGGCACAACTTCTCTCTCTTCTTTGTAATCTATGGTATATTTTGTAATTTTCTACAGTCTGCTTTGAATCTATGCTGCAGTTTCATTTAAGGTTTGGCAGAAAATAAATTATGTCCAGGTGAGTGCTGGTTTTTTCTACAGAGCCGGTGGTTCCACCTCTGGGTGGAGTCACCGCATTCCAACGTGCAGCCCACACCTGTGGGTAATTTAAGCTGCCGATATTTAAGCCCACCACTCACAACCACCTTTCACCAGATCTTCAGCTAACCTCTATAATCTTATTCATAGTGATATTTCTACTTACTTTCTGCTCTCTCTGCTCACAGCAATCCTCCTGGACACAACGTTTGCTATATGAACCTTCATTTGAATGCCGGTCTTCTCAGCAGCTTCTCATTCACAGTTCATGCTCACTATTCTCACCTACCTGCCTGCCTCCCCCCACTGGATTTGTTGGATCATCTCATCCAGGATTGTGCTTTCGGCTCACCCGGACAACTTACCCGTCCACACTTAGCCTCCACCTGCAGCAAGTAAGATGGTTAACATATGTGCTTCACACTCTGGAACTACATCTGGAACTCCACTTTACATTTGTCTCCTCTCATTGCGGTGACTCTGAACTTCCCGGCTCCGCCACCCAGTCAACCCTCCCCTTTGCCCCATGTCACAGAGTGTAAACAGTAATTTAGTGTCTCAGTCCTTGCTTGGTTCACGTTGGCCTAGTGCTTCAAAGCCTCTCACGTACATTTCATAGTTTGTTAATAGTTCAGTTTGACATCCTGTTTTAGACTTCACAGGATGTAAATAAAGCTTTGTTCTCACACTTATCATGTGCCTCCGAGTTGTGTCTGCTATTGAGTCTGTTTATGGGAGTTGCCCTCTTGGCCGTGACATTTTATGTATACTAAAGATGGAAGGTAATATCTAACTACACGAAGGCGTTATTTTCACAAAATATACATGTACTGTAGAATGGAACAGGGCTTGGGTATTGGGCTATTGTGGACTTGAAACAGAATCCATAGACAGTTTTAGCAATCAAATAGATATAAAACCTGTTTTTTAAAAAAAAGCTAAATATTTGATCAAACCAGAGATCATTAAAAGTATTGAAAAATGTTACTTGAAACCAAGTTGTGATTGATCCAGTCGTATGTCCAGAAGTCAAGAGACACCTGAGCTTGTCAATCCCTACACCAATGAGATCAGATTTCCATAATAAAATATGTTTTGTTTGTTTTATTTTAGTTTGAGTCCCACACTATGCCCTCTAGTGGAATCCCTCTGTATTATTTAAACATACATTTACTATCCTAGCTTGTATGGTGGCCCTTTTGAAGACATTCCCTGTCCTCCGTAGCTCAAAAACACACCTGTACCTGTAAAAACACCTCCGAGCTATGACTTAGAAACATATCTCATGTCCTGCACTCATGCACATGAGCACATTTGTTAACTGCAGGCAAAGACACACAAATCAGTGTGGGGTGACACGTTAATCCAGCCGTTTTCCTGACTGACTGCTTATCCATCTGTTTTTCTGTCCCTTTATCTGAATGTAGCTACCCCTGTGTGACGTGCTCCGCAGGGCATTGCTGTCAGTGCTGCAATGAAATGAGTGGGCAAAACTGATGCATGACGCAATTAATATTCAGAAAGATTCCACTTTTAGTTCATAAGTAGATGGGTCCACTCTTGCAAACAGACGTGCTGAGAATGGAGACAGAGGGATAGATGAGGGGGCACTAGCAGGGACAAGATCTGTCGAAGAAGTTGAAGAAATGAGGAAATACAGGACGTGAGTAAAATGCAGTTCAGTTAGCATACTTACAGGCAGATTTCTACTCAGGGATGTATATATTTTAATATGACTCGTTAGGCCTTCATTAATGTGTTTGAATACAGCCAAACATGCATATCTGAAAGCTTAACAAATAAGTGTGATTTGATCTGATGAAATCTAAGCTGATAAGAATAAACTATGCGGGTGGTGCAGATAGAAGCTAGGAGTAAAGTAACACCTGTGGATCGAGATGATTGAAAATAGCAGCGGACCCTAATATTACAGTAGCTGGCTTGATGGAGAAAAGACCAGAAATATTTCAGTCCATAGAGAATTCTTTTTTTTAAATTTAATAAAGGAACATTTAACAAAAGAACAGCACATGCTATTCTCAAATTCTCTACCAGGAGACACCGAGCAGCAGCAGCTGTGCCTCCATCCCAGAGTCACACAAGAATCAATGAAAGTCCTCCATGACAGATGACTAAAAACATCATTTATGACCCCATCTGAAATTCAAAGTTGCAGATACTGACGTACTCGATTTGCCTCACCGCAATATCCTCATTAAGACACCAAATCTGAATTTCTCAGGAGTGTAAGTCATCTGTTAATTAATCTGCAGGGAGCATTGTGTAACAGGTTTTGTGTGTGTGTATGTCTGTGTGTGATGCACAGCGACACAGCGTGTGCGCCCCACATGAGAGAACACTATATCCAGCTGTGGCCTAGCAGCACGTTGCCTCCCGCCTACACTCTGACCATTCCTCCTAATTGTTTTGTTTTGGGCCGACAAACTGTTCGATGCATTTCAAGATATTGCCCTGGGTGGTTGCCTTTGTTGCCCATATCTAAATTGATGATAGAGATATATCACACTCTTGACTCTGTACACCACCACAGTGGAGTTTCAATTCAATTCAGTTTAATTTTATTTATTTAGCACCAAATCACAACAACAGTCACCTCAAGGTGCTGGTAGACCCTACAATAATACAGACAAAGAAAAACCCAACAATCAAATGACCCCCTATGAGCAAGCACTTTGGTGACAGTGGGAAGGAAAAACTCCCTTTTAACAGGAAGAAACCTCCAGCAGAACGAGGCTCAGGGAGGGGCAGCGATATACTGCGACTGGTTGGGGTAAGAGAAGGAATCAAATCAAAATCAAGATGTGATCGAAATGCAGACTTTCAGTTTTCATTTAATTACATTCCTGAACAGTAAAAGCAATACATTTATTGTTCAAGAGACACAAAAGAAAACGGACATTTGATTGATAAACTGTTTCATGGCCAGGTAAATGGCCTGTATTTATATAGCGCTTTACTAGTTCCTAAGGACCCCAAAGCGCTTTGCACTACATTCATCCACCCATTCACACACTGGTGATGGCAAGCTACATTGTAGCCACAGCTGCCCTCTGGCGCACTGACAGAGGCGAGGCTGCCGGACACTGGTGCCACCAAGCCCTCTGACCACCACCAGTAGGTAACGAGTGAAGTGTCTTGCCCAAGGACACAACGACCGAGACTGTCGGAGCCGGGCCTCGAACCGGCAACCTTCCGATTACAAGACCCTTTGAGCCACGAAGGCCTGTTCCCATGTTATTCCATGACATGTTATTGCAGGCTGTTTAATGTGACTCTCAATAAGAGGTTCAAAAAGATGTTGATGCAGCTGGAGATAGTGATCATTAGCTTGAAAACCCGCAACAATACAGAAATAGCAAAAAACTTTGAAAAAAGCCAAATCAACAATCTTGTTCTTTATTTATTAATGTAAATACAGAAAGTGCAAAGCACTAGTTACATTAAAAAGCAGGAAGGTCACATTTGTCCGAGCCATCTGACCCTCTGAAAATGGAGAACTGTGTATAAAAATCCCTGTAACTCTTAAAGAGTTGATCCAATGTTTTTGCAGACAATTAGAATTAATGCTAAAGGTCTGCAATTTATTGTCATCTTGAATGTTTAATTTAAAATCTACTGTGGTGGTTTATAGAGACAAAATCACAAATAATGTGTCACTCTCCAAAACTTATGGCCCTACCTGTATGTTCACAACACTGCCACTGACCTACACTTTCCAAATGATTGTAGAAAGGCATCTTTGATGTGGTTATTCCAGCAGAGTAAGCTAATGTTTTCAAGCATGACTCTAAAAACAGCTGTTGAGGCAGATGTGGAACAGAAACTTCTTAATTTTGAAAATATCTTTCAGTTTTAAAAGAGTGCAATTATTTTGTAACTTCGCCATGGGGGGGGATAATCCCAATTCATGGTTCATGGCTAAATTAGGTTGCTTTTAGTTAGGTACTTTAAAGTGCATGTTTAGGGATTCCTTCAACTTTACCTTCACGACTGTCCACTTTTCATAGTAGCCATATTTGTTTGCATTAATGCTCTAAAAAAAGTTATTGCATTTAGTTACAATTTAAATAGGTAATATCAGAATATAGACATATTGTTTATTTTTACAATTACTCAAAATGAGACTTCAGAATCGTGTTTATTGCAGCTGCAGGTTAAAGCTGCTTTCCACATCCAATGACTTCTTTACTAACTTGTAACCTTGAGGTACAATCTATTTTTGATTGGTTGCTGTTTAGATTGCCTACCTTCCAACCAAACTACTTAATTAAATTCCAAGCTGAGTTCCAACCAGCCTTTTAATGCTGTTAGAATAGAAAACACCGTGCTCCTTTTATGTTTCCTTACAGGATGCAACTAAGTATTAAAGTAAGCATTAAAAATACAGTGTGTTTTTCAGAAATGACAGCAGTCTAGTTGACATGTTGCTAAATGTCAGTATTCAATATTTTTTTTACAAATGACTTCTAAGGCATGTAGAGTGGCATTTTTTGCAGTAAGTAACCTTCATAACCCTTACCTTCCAACTTTTAGCTATATTATAATCTGAGCTCAAGCAGTGATAATGTGCTGTTATAGCAGAGCTTGTATGCCTAAAGAATCCCACCCCCTCATCTTGGTTGAACCTGCTGTGTTGGCCTAATTTGTAGATTGCTGCAGGTTAGCATCTCTAATTGTGTGAATAATTGTGGGCATTGTTAGGGCAAGGAATGGTTCCAAGCTAACAACAGCAGGTAAAATGTTGGCTTTCTCCAGCTCCTGTGGGCTGACTGTTCCCCATATTCAGTCAGCATGCTGTTGTCTTCTCTTTTTATTAAAAAGAAAAAAGAAGCTACTTTAAGCTGCTCCCTTATTGACAAGGAGTCAGCACAGTGGGTAGCGACCTATATTCACTTTGACAGATTTTTTTTTTTTTCTTACCCGGATGCCCTTGCTGATCCAAAGGGATTTGTGTCTCCTCTTCCTCTTTGTATAGGTCTTAACATATATGAGCATTGGCAGTATTTTATGTCATTCATTTAGAAATGCAATGAGCAGAACAAAACTGTAGAATTGTAGAATTAAAGGGTGACCTTTCATAAATGGTTTAACATGATCTTAAAGTTAAGGTTTTGCTTTTTTTGCTTTTTTCTCATCACAGTAATTCAGTTGCATTTTCAAGTTTCTCAGTTGTAAAAGTTACGTTTTAAAAACTTACAGTAAATGCACAAAATATACTTCATTTGCTTTGCATATGGTAAAACTGTTTTCTTTATAATGCACAACATTTCACTGTGTATGTTTAATGGATTGAGCTACAGTTCACGTCTTAAGGCTTCTGTGGATGAGCTCTAACAGTCTGTCAGCGACCTTTCTTGGCTTTCTGTCTGATCAAAGCCTCCACTCAGCAGCACCCGCTGCTGCAGGTCCCAACCCTCTGTCCTTCTTACTTGATGTAGAGGAGAACAAAGGCGTGCTAGAAAAGGACAAAGGAGAGGAGAAGAGAGAAGAAAGTAAAACTGGTGAGGGAAAGAACAGGGAGAGGCCACGCTGAGAGGTCGTGTTTGATGAGAACTCTGTCTCTCCTACAGATACACAATAAGAAAGGTCGGCTCAACTCAGCCAAAATAGAAAGACGGTGGAGGTGGGGAGAGGACAAAAAGACAAGGCAGAAATGTTTAGAAGACTATGGAAGGGGAAGCGATGGAGCAGGGAAGAGATGAGAGGGAAGGGAGACCCCATCGGACGGGCACAGCAGCTCCAATTAAGATTGGTCACCAGATAAAGAGATCTTTGTGTGGATGTGTGTGTGATTGTGAGCATGGGAGATAAATAAGTGAACGAGTCAAAGTGAATGTATGTGCTGGTACATGCGTATATGTCTGTATATTTGTGTATTTACGTGACTGTGTTTACAGTAACCTGTGCACCTTTGTGTGCTGTCATACAGATGTGTACTGTGTGACCTTTCATGACCTCCATGTGAGCCCACAAGCCCAATTTTTCCAACAGTTACGCATCGATGTGTGAATATATACGGTCCATGTAGTATATGAGTGTGGATATGAGTTTGTGTGAGCTCATTATACAAACAGCACTGATTAATTTCAGTAATGTTACTACCAGCATGTTCCTATTGACCTTGGTTGCCATGGTGGTCACTGCAAGAATAGTATCAGCCTGAGCTTGCTAGCATTGATTGTGGGTGTCCTGCAGGCCAAGTGGACATCTAGCTGACCAACTGCACATTTTATGTGTGTGGGAAGACGATAGGAGGAAGAGTTTCAGTGCTTCTCAACTGTTGTTAGTGGATACAGATGATCTTTCAGCATCACACAAGGACAGAAGGGCAGAGTGTCAACACCCTCCTGTGGTTCGGTTCTTCCTTCTCCAGTGTCTCTGTCTATTGTTGTCACTGCCCTTGTCTGTCTTTGTCTGTCTGTCTGTCGTTCTTTTTTCTTCTGTGTCACCAAGTACACCACAAGGTATCAATAAAAAGACCAAAAACAGTGAAGATTTATACCTGACTAATAAAAAAAAGTTAATTTATTTGCATTTTGTCGTGAACTTTGAGTTGCTTTAACAAAAAAAATAAATTAAATCAATATGAAATTAAAAAGGAAAAATGCACAAGTTCAATGGATTATACCACTTTGACTCTTCCGCTGACGAGAATGATCATTCAAATTATGTGAGTACAGAGGGACATTTTTCAAGCTAAATACATGCAGTTGCATATCATAAGTTAGGTTGAAGCTATTACACAGAAGATCACTAACAAAGCTAAAATAGTTTTAGGTTTTGTCTCCGATGATCCTTGAATTCAACAAAGATTTAAAGAGCACACAGTTAGACCGTGTCACCTTCAAACAGTAACAAAATACACGGTGCTGCATCAAGCCACTGATTTTTACTTTGTAATATTACTGAGTGCAATTTTTCTGATACAACATGTGAAATTTACATATTATTTTATTCTATTTTATTTTTATTCGATTCTATTATTCTTCTTAATTTTTGCTGCCGTGACCAAGCGAATTTCTGATTTGTGTGACTAATAAAGGTTTATCTTATCTTGTCTTTTTTGTTTTTGTTCGACAAATAAATAAATAAATGAAAAAAATTAAAGGCCTATTTGGGCGTAATTCTGAAAGCAAGTTGAGCTCAAATGCTACATTTTGCTAATAAAAAAGACTGAACTGCCTGCAGTGATTATATTATATTAAAAATGTCAAATGAGACAAGTGCAACATAATAAACTTAAACTAGCCATTACAGCCAGCAGTCCAATTTAAGCTGAATGAATTTATTCCCGCTGTGACAATGAAACACTTCACATGAGCTTTCAAAGTCTCCTGCAGGTTAAACAAGGCTGACTGAACATTTTTAATGCTGACTGACTTTAGACGATGCCTCAGTCTTTTTTTATTTAGAAAATGAAGCATTTAAGATTTACTTGGACACATTATATGTCTTTCCTCTCCAAGAATGATGGAGAACTTAGCTTGTGGGTAAAGTTTTAAGTGGCAACACTTTGTAATAACTACACTCTATCAAGCATTAGTAAGGTAAATTTAAATAAACAGAAAGGTAATAAGGAAAAATTGTAAACACTGCATTCTTCTTTATAAAGCAGGAGCATACCATCACTATGTCTCACTTTTTTCTACAAGAAATGCTGTAGTAAATGACAGAAATCTGTCAGCATGAATTTTTGTGCTTAAATTATCCATCCCTTGTCTTCCGCTTATCCGAGGCCGGGTCGCAGGGGCAGCAGCCTAAGAAGAGAAGGCCAGGCCTCCCTCTCCCCAGCCACCTCCTCAAGCTTGTCCGGGGGAACACCAGGGCGTTCCCAGGCCACCCGAGAGATAGAATCTCTCCAGCGTGTCCTGGGTCTGCCCCGGGGCCTCCTCCTGGTGGGACATGCCTGGAACACCTCACCCAGGAGGCATCCTAATCAGATCCCCGAACCACATCAACTGGCTCCTTTCGATGTGGAGGAGCTACTCTGAACACCTCCTGGATGGCTTAACTTCTCAACCTATCTCTAATGGAGAGGCCAGCCACCCTTCGCAGGAAGCCCATTTTCACTACTTATGTTTAAATTTGTAAAATACACCCGTCTGTGACTCAGTTACTCTTGTGTAGTATAAATGGTTATGGGGAGATTTGTATCAGTAGGAAAAGCTGTAAAACTTGTGAAAACACAATTAAAAGTCCAAAATTTGTGCCTTCCTTTACATTCTCTAAAGCTGTTCAGTAGGCTGGATTGATGTCTTTACTGGGTCAATACTGGCTCCCGGGCCTTATGTTTAACAACCCTGGCAACCTGACTTTAGATGAGGTCACACACAACTCATGATGCCCTAATTAAACATCAACCTCCACCTCAAGCAGGTATTTATAAAACCTCTATTACTTGTAGCCTAATAGTAATATGTAAATGTGCATCTAACAAAAGGGTGAATCCATAACTAATAATAAATAATTACTTACATTTGATATGGGATTATTAATTGATTTATAAATATGCGTTATAAATGCTTAACTTAAGTAAATTATGTGCTTTATAAATGTTTAAGCAGGTTACCTAGTAGTTTATTTGATGCGCTATAGTGTGTAATTAAATGCTGTAGTAAATGACAGAAAAACTGAAGTTTTATGGCGACTGCAGTTTGCTATTATTTGTTCTTCTTACTTTTTCTTGTACTCGCACATGGGAATGCTGCATTTTAACGAAATTGGTAGCGATATCAAAATAACAAAAGGAGCCAACAGAATTCAGAAGTGCCACTGAATTCTTTGGAGTATGTATTATAATTAGTTTTTGTCCCATATTTAGATCCCTTTTCCCTTGTCTTTTTCCCTTTGATCAAGCCCGCTCTATCAGTTTCCAAGTTTTCAAGCCTTTCCCTGCTAGCAGCACAGATGATGGACCACAATAATATAGTTTTAGTTATATCCATCAACAACTCGTCGGTCAAATAGAGCTTTGACAGTGGCTCACAGGGTCTATATCAGAGTAAATGTCACAAAACCAGAGGTTCCACATAAATACATTGCAGATAGCGGTTTGATTTTGGAGGTCTTGTACTCTGTGTGGAGTTTGGATATGGGTAGGGCCAAGACTACTGAGATGTCATCTGTGGCCTAAATGTGATGTCACCACTTCAGAGCTTATAAATAAATCTCTGCAGACTGTCACATCTACATTTGCTGATGCTAACATCCTTCTGACAGTTAGTCTGTCGCAATCATAACAATAGAGCAAAAACATGCTCACTGCAGAAAATGTCTAAAGAAAATGTTTTATCACTGAGAAAACTACTTTGTGGTTGACAAGGTTAAATGACACTCTAACAATAGTTAGGAAATGCCCATCTGTGGTGACAGGATCCACTGTGGTTTGCATTCATGTCCCACAGTCAGCCTGGGAAGCTGACTGCCTATCACAAGCTCGCTATCACATCCACCTCAAATTTTCATATTAACACAACAGTTTGTTATCTAATTCTTATTTAATGTAACCAAACATGCTCATTCTTTTGGCCTGAGAGCCTACCCATTGCTCTGCCATCTTGGAGACTTGCTGGCTTTGCTTTGACTTCAGGAAGAACAGGATATGAGAAACGAGTTGAACTGTACTGCGTAACGATGTCCTGTTATAAAGATGACTCACTGACTTCAAATGTTAAAAAAAATATAAATGAGATATAAAACTCTGCAGTCAGATACATTTCAGCTATTTCAAAAAATTTAAGCCCATATTTGATTTTTTTTTTTTTTTCCAACCACCATCAGCATGACAAGTCTCATTAGTGACTCAGTGTGTGCCATATCCCATCCCCTCGGTGCTGGCTTTCACATTCTCCAGATCATTTTAAATTTCCTCCCTTTTGATTTAAATCCTCCCTCTTTCTTACTTCTCCCCTTTCTCTGTCCTCCATCTATGTCTAAGCAGCTCTCAGAGGTCATATTCTCTATTCTTTAAGGCTCATTAGTTACAGAAAGGGATTTGTTGTCACTGCCCACCAGTTTGGGACCTTGAAGACCTGTAAGGACAAAGAGTTGTTGTAACTTGTTCTCAATATGACAGAAGGAATGAGCAATGAGAATCTGCCTTTCTAAGTGAGTTATTAGTGCTTATTTAAATAAAGGGAACTTACAACTATACAGAATATATTGTTGAATATTAGCCAATATAAAAAAAAAAAACATACCCATATTACCTGCATGTGTGATGTAAAGTCTCCCAAAAGTGCCCAGATAATTACATTAGAATGGCAGTCTCAGCAGAAAAGCGCTAATGCCAGCAATCAGGTTTGTGTGAGCAGGACAGCAGCAGGAGTAAACAGAGTGGCCCCGCGGGGAGGCGTATATCGTTATGTTCCTGCTGTGGTCGTTTGGGTGGGCCGAAATGTCAGAGGCAGGGTTGGGCTGTTATTTCTCTCTGGTTCAACATCCCATTGCCATTCTCACTCTTTCAAGTGTCCCTTCCTGCAGAAACACTCAGCGTCTTCTAGCACCCTCTTGCTCACCCCCGGTCCCCGTTTCCTCTGGTGTTTCCTCTTTCTTCAGAGCACTGAGCCTTTGGGACCAAATGCTTCTTTATCCAGTTAATCCAAAGACGCTTGGCTCTGGAAATAAACTTGAAATGACATCAAAAAGTGAAGCCGCTTGAATGCATTTGCATTTGAACTGCACTAAACTTAGGAGACGAGGGGATTTAAATGAGTTTTTTTTTTCCTCTGATGAGGAAACAACAGTCGTTTTGTTTATGTCCAACTGTGAATGAAAAGTTCAGTATTGGTTCTTTTGCATGTTTGCTCTTACCTTCCTCATTCTCACTGGACATTCTTTTTTCCGTTATGCTTTGCAGCCTCATCTTTAGTATCCTGCTCTCGTGATACCCATCATCCCCCAGATTACATTATAGTCCATCAGGACCTTGATCTCATCTGTGAGCCTGTCAATCAACCTTGCAAACAAGAATTAGTCGAGATCCAACTTTTACTGTAATCTCTCCTTAAAATCATTTATTGTCTTACAACGCTCATGCATACTCTTCCAACTTCCTCATGTGTCATTCCATCAGCAAATCAGCAAATATGAAATTTACAGGATAGCTACAAATATCTGTCACATTTTAACGACATAATACTTTCAAATTTTTTTATGTATATATCCCAAATTATACATTCTGGTTCATTTTGATGGGATTGAATATTTTGAATAAATTTTTAGATTTATTTTCAATAGATTTTGTGATATTTATGTTCAAACATTGTTTTCAGGCTATTATCTTTAATAGTTTTTATATATTTACACATGTTTAAACATGGCCTCACATTTTAGTGTGCTTTCCACATTTATTAACAAAAACTATATGTAGAAAAGTATTTGATGTAACGAGCTAATATTTCATAGCAATACTTATAAATGTTCAAAGTTTATAACATAACATTTTGGAGACTGTCAAGCAGAAGGGCTGATTTGTGATCCAGTGACACATGTTAAACTCAGTCTCAGATTAGTAGACACTTCAGCTTACAGGATTTTTATTACAATCCAAATTTGTTTGGGTTCCTAAATGTAGGGGGAAAGAAGCAAGTTATGGTCTGAGTGCCAGCCCTGCTCTGCTCCTCGGCCCTAACCCCCGGTCACCCCTCTTTCATCCAGCAGAGCATCCCTCTCTCACCTCGGGCTATGCTCTCACCTCCCTCACTCAGCTGTGTTAGCCATTCACACTTGGCCTGTGAAATCGCACTCTCTTCACAGGGGCTCTTCAACACGCCACGCTCTCTCTTTTTCTTTTCGGCCCTCCCTCTACCACCACCCCCACCCCCCTCTGTCTCCCTGAATTCTAATTGACTGAACAATGAATCCATCACTATTTATCTTGCCTGTAGCAAACAGATGGGCACTGCCTCTCTCTCTCTCGCTCTCTTGCTCCGTTTTCATTGGTCCTATGCATTTAAATTCAGTTTAAATGCTACACAAACCAAAGACATGGTCATCGATTTTCAGAGCAAAGCAGCCCCCCAAAAGCATTTGTCAGTAAGGTTGCAGGGCCTTAAAAAACTATCTTTGGATATATTTCTTATGTAATTCTTTAAAACAAATTTGGACAGGTGTGGTGAGGCCTGTGGACAGCAATGTTGACACAGATTATATAAGATGTTGGAATTTCTTCCATGTAATCATTTTACGTATTTCTTAATGTGCCTTACCCCTGGATATCATGTTTGCCTGGACTCTAGAGTTTCTCGAACCCCAGGAAGTACCCAGTTTTTTCCACTTCAGCAAAAATACCGGAGAATGATTCACTTTCTATATAATTATCAGATTTTCTGCCTCCTGGCTCTACTTGTGTTATCTGTAACGTAATGGGGTTTTATGTTCTTACACTTTAAAATCTTGTACTAAAAGTCTGAATAATAGTGTGCCATTATAATTAAATTAAGGAAGCATTCATTTTACAGTCTGATTTGCTTTTCTTCACCTCTCAGTCAATGAGGGAACTACTAGCGCAGAATTATTGTATCAAGAAATTTTACTTCATGGCACCAACCCATGACCTGAGGCTGAGCCAAACCACAAAGACTTCGAGCAGGCAGGTGAATAAACAGCAGAACTGTTGAAATAAACACAGATTTTGACAATGGTCATAACAAAACCTAACATTAACACAAGTAATATGCTACAGTATGACCTGAAGTTCACTGTTCAATTAAGACAACACAGAAATTTGTGTGCTTTTATGGGAGTAATGTGTCTAAATCTCCTCATTGCCATTCAAGTCTCACATGCAGCTACAGGAAACATTTGAGGCTGGTTGTTGCTACAGCACTAAATGTCTTAATTCTTTTTTGCATCCTGAACAAAAGGAAATTACTCAGTGCGCTCAGAAACCACTGTTTATGTGTTATTAGTCTAGTCAGATTGTGTTCGCCTATAAATGCAAATTAGATTAAGATCAGGGCATATTTAAAGCATAAATAAAGACCGGTCAGTCCCATCCAACTCCATCTGCTTTGATGAACAGCAGGTGTGCTTGAAACATTAAAGCTTTTGTGATGCAATAAATAGAGAAAATTAGCTGTTTTCTTCATTCCAATAGTCCACAAACCTTTTTTCCTTTAACCTTTAACTACAGGGAACATCTTGTATCAGGTTTTTCATACCTGATGGTAAACGTGCTTAAATTAACTGAAGTGGCTCTACAGCTACATCATGAATTTTCTACCTGTAAGGCTCACTGCCCCTCTTTGACTTGTTCCAGCGGCTACATCGTCACTCTTTTACTTGTATTTGTTCACTGTTGATACTTCCCTTTAGCCAAGAAGGCTCTAAAGTTTAGTTTGAGATGGCACCTACCTATAATATAAAACAGTATGGATCAAATACAGTTTGGCAACTGCATTTTAGCATTTCAATCATCAGCTAACAGAAACTACTTTTGTTTTAAATGCATCTGTAAAAAGGTTTGTCTTTTTTTTTAATGTTTGCATGTATTCAGTGATACAGCTGGTATCATTGGACGTTTCAGAGTCGATCACATGCTACCAAACAAATGAAAACAAGAGAAAAAAAAGCAACAGAGTCACTTGACAGTTACTACAGCCCTCAGTGAAAACTCTATTTTGACTAAGAACCATGACTAAGTGCTTGCTTTGACATCTGTCTGAGGATGCGTGCATATGTGTGATTGGATTTGTCAAGTGTGAGCTGTTTGCGTGAGAGTGAGAGACAGCCTGGAGTGGTGCATTGTTAATACTCAGAGGGAAGCGAGAATAAAAAAAAAACATCCACACTGTGTATTGTGGATTGCATTCAACAGCTGTCTAAGGTTTGCGGTTGTTTATTACTCTGTTATTGTATGATACGCTTAGACACACCTCTCGAGCTGAATTCCCTGGGGAATCTTTTTAGTTACGAGGTCAAAGCTTTTATGAGACGATCCCTTCACCTGGAAGCTGAGTCTGTGGTTTCTAAGGACACGCGGTTTTTATAACATTTTAAAATTAACCTTGTATTCTACTAAAATGTATTCTGGTGTTATTTTGATTAGATGGAACACAAAAGGGTTAACTGATAAACTAGAAATTTAGTCTGCTAAAGCGGTAAAGGAACTATTTTAACCGTGATAGTCTCAGATTACTTAAAAAATAGTGCCTAACAGAACTGAGTGAAAATAAAAGTAAACAATGATCCATCTGTTTTCTTTCAATTATCCAACTCTGGGTTGTGGGGGAGCTGGATCCCCCCCTACCTGTCACACATAGTGAAAGGTAAACCCTGAATAGGTTGCCAGTCTACTGAAGGGCTAACACAGAGAGACAGACAATCATTCACAACTATGGCTAGTTAAACTAACCCTTGCACGTTTTGGAGCTGTGAAAGGAATCCAGAGAACCCAGAGGGAGCCCATGCTAAAATATTTTAAACTTATACCGTTAAGTTAAACTCCTGTATCTTGGTTAAAAGTTCCCCCCACCACCCCTCCTCACTCTAAATGTCTCTTTTAAAATAAAACATTCCCACACATGTAGTTACAGACACTCCAGCTTTGTCATCTCAGAAACACTTACATTGTTCAGACAGTGGGAACACCTGTCACAGTTTTCAGACTGACTTTTTGGTAAAAGTTTCACCTTTTGTTCTTGCATGGTCGATTTTTGCTTAAAGGAAGAAGAAAGGAAGTATTGGATGGCTCTGATGGCTGATCCGACGGGTGCTCTCGGGTAGGACGGAGATTATCTGACCACTCAGACCCACTGATCTGAGTAACTACTTTGTTAATTACATTGTTACTTTAACCACATCCACAAATCAACCATGCCTTTAATCGTGGCATTTCCAAATATATAGTTGGAAACACAGGAAAGACCGGTAGCTTCAAACTGTTACACTAACGAGTAATCCCTGCAAACATTTTGATGCTAAAACTCTGGAAGCATTCTGGGAAAAGATCTAATCAGCCTCCTACACACTTCACACTGCAGTCAAGCCAATGTAATGCTGGGACTGAGGGGGTTGCCGTGCAGCACGGTGCTGTGCAGTGCAGTGTTGTGTTGTGCTGTGCTGTGCTGTGAGGGATAATGATCCGTGGCTGTGTAAGCCATTAGTGAGTAAGTGGTTATGTTGGAGCCCCTGTATCCCTGATGCCTGCTGTCACTTTGATAAATATGCAGCACACAGATGCCCTCGCATAAAACAGCTCTCTGCTGCAGATAGAGGTGCCATTTAGTTTATTAGGTTCCTCAGAATTTATTTATTGTCATGAATATTTTGTGTATTTTGAGTTTACAATTCAGTTGAAAAGTAGGACAGTGTTCGTTGGTGAGCCTTGTGTGTGCGTAACAATCAGTCAGACAGACTGCAGTATGTTGTGCTTACAGTTGGCAGTCCAGGGACTAGATAGCCCTGCAAGCGAAGGGCCCAGAAGGCAGAGAACCACGTGAGGAAAGCCTTGCAATGAGAAAATGACAGCACTAGCTCTGACATGCATATCCGCTGACAGCGAGCGAAGCCTGCATGTGTGCTTGTTTCCCAGTGCGCTGAATTCACCCTTGACTCCCTTCAAAAGCTGATTTGTTTGGGTCACCTCAGCAAACCTCCACAGACATTCAGAGAAGACTTCCTGCAAAGCTGTCTCTTTTAAGTCTGCTTATTTTCACCTCATTTCACACCAGTATGAGATGGGCTCCTATGAAAAGACTCAATTCATGGTCCACTGAGTAGGAGTTTTTAAAAAGAATACATTAATACGTAGATGCACTCCCCTGAATTCCCTCTGATGTCAACCAAGTAGCCGGTCCTTGCAACCGTATGTTGGCCGTCCCTCTCTCGCAATGTTTGTATGAAAGGATACTCAGTATAAAGCAAACTTATATATTTATTCATGCTGAGTGTTTGTTTTTAGGCTGGGCGCCTTTGTCCCGCATGCAGATTCAAAGCCGTGAGTCTCACATGGAGTGGAGATGCAGCAGCTTTTTGTCTGTGTGAAAGGTTGGAGGAAAAGAGGCTTTTTCATGGTCTGAGTCCACTGTGAATCATGCTTTACATCCTGCTCAACTCTTTTGCAAGTGAATTAGATCCAGTGGCATTATACTGTGAATTCCCCAGGGTCAAACAGACACACATAATTGTATTTTCTATTTTCTCTGCTTTGCTTCTCTCTTTGCTTGTGAATGTTTTTCAGTTTTGTATTTGTCTTCATCATTGAAATCTTTTTTTTTTTGATCCACTATATTTCAATGCCAAGAATGGTAAGATTCTAAATGTCTAATAAATCTTTTATTTGTATTTTCACTAAAACATCCTACAGGGGGTCTTGTTGCACTTCATGTCTAATTCAAACGAGAAAGGCCTTTTCTTAGATTTAAAAAAAATGTAGCTGCTCCACTGACTTAAATGCCACCTTTGTTAATTCATGTAGCATTTGTTTTCATGATGCAACAGAAAAGTGCCCCCCTGAGGTTTACAATTAGATCTTAAACTGTGTGCAAGTTTCGGTGTGCACGCTGAAGCCTGGATGAGGGGGAGACTGCAACACATCAAAGTGTGTGAAAGAAAATGGCCTGGAACTTTTTCAATTGTGTTAGTAGGTTAATCTTCAGCCCAACACTGGACTCCACAGTAGCAGGTTTCTAGGCACTGCTCAGACTGGAAACACTGGCCTGGCAGTGAGCCTTACTGGCTTGCTATGCTTCTCCCAGTTGGGGCTGTCACTACTGTGGCCAAGGGAGTGCTCTGAGAGAGCGCAGATACCAGCTTTGTTTTCAGGATTGAGCCAAAACCACTGTTTTTGTCTCTGTGTGAGCGTGAGGAAAAACACAGACCTCTTATTATTACTAATCTCGGGATTAGGAAAAGCAGCTTTAGGCCTTCAACTCATCCCCTCTAATCAGCTTCAGTGTATTCGACAAATATGATCTATAACTGCTCTTTCCCTTTGCACCTGGGCAAACAAATTGACACTGTTACAAAACATGAGTGGAGACGGGGCAGGAATGTTGGCTTGGATATGGATTTATGCTCTGATTCCCAGTATCTGTGGTAACAGGGCGGCAATAGATTAACACGAGGACATGGCTCGGATCGAGTGGGCTGTCCTGGCAAGATCCTCATCACCTAAATTTGTATGATCACCAACCTCTTTGTTCAGTTAAGCTCGTAATCACTATCAATAGACCTGCAGTATTAAGGAGCTAATCTGGACTTTCAAACAATGGCACTGGCGTTGAAGAATTGATCTCTGCCAAATCACTAAAACGTTCATAATGAACTTTTATGTCCCCTTGGCATCATCACCCCTCATTTACATCTCTGACATTTATATTTCATGTTTTATACATTTCTTTCAGCCGATCACAGGAGTCATAAAATATGTGAATAATACAGCATCTTGTGGATGTGTGCTGGCCAATATAACTGATCGCCTGCAGTGATATCACATTCCTTAATATCCCAGGACATGTGTGGGTGTGTGTGTGTGTGTGTGTGTGTGTGTGAGAGAGAGAGAGAGTAAGAGAGAGAAAAAACTTTCCTGGAGGCTTTGTTCGCCTGCTTTCCCTGAAATAGGATTTTGATCTTTTGCATTGAGTATGATTATAGTTCACTTGGTGCACACATGCTGGCAGCCAAACTTTAGCAAGCCACAGCTGTGAGGCTGCAGAGTGTGTAGTGTTCATGTTCTTGCGTGTATGCGAACGCCTATTTTTCCGTGGTTGTCTGAGTGCCCACCTTAGCCAGGATCCCTGGAGATTGCAGATGGCGACCAAACATGCCAGCCAAGCACACACACACACACACACACACAAAAACACACATGTGTGCATACACCTCAAGAGCCAGGGCCTTGTATCCTGGAGGTTCTTGCTGCCAGGTTACAGCTCTCTTGGACAGTGTGGTGTTCCAAGATGGCCAACCGCCTGTTTAATCTTCACAGAACCTCACCAAACTGGAACACGTCTCTTTCTGCTTCTTTATAATGGAGCCCAACAACACTCAAAGCTAATCACGGTTTATGTTTACTGTACTGTTTGTTTTAAGTTTTAGATTGTCAAATCAAGTTTACTTATACCTGTTTCTGTAAAATATAGTGTAAAAAATGTACATGCAAAAATTTAATGGTTTAGGAAAACTGAATGATTCTGAACCTCTGAACCTGATCAGAAACATGTACTTTTAATAGTTATCCTCATGACCATGAAACACACTGAACAAAAGCAAACAAACCAAAATAACAAATATATACGGTCACGCAGCTGAAACACTATAACCCAGGGGTCGGCAAGCTTTCGGATGGTGAGCGCCATCTAAAATTTCCGCAGATGTCAATGTGCCATATCAACCACTGTGTTAACAATAAATTTAACAACACTGCACATCAACAGTTACGCACTATACAGAACAACATTTTTAGGCCTTTGTTGGACACTTAGCATTTAACTCACTGTGGAGCCCCATAATACTGACATATGAAACACTGTGCTTTAATAAGCCACCTAACTTAGGTGTTGTGTCTAAACATAACAGAAAACTTATGAAAGAACCAGGTACCAGTTATTTTTTTCTTTTATTTAAGTCAAATATGAAAAATGCCAAAGAAAGTTTGACAGGTATAAAATAGGATTTTTGTGCTAACAAGGTGATTCTCAAAGAGCTGTTAGCTGAAGTCTTGGCATTTTTTTGTGTAGTGCGTCCTTAAAAAAACTGAGGAAACTGGACAACTGGCCAAAGTTGTGTTGCGCCTAAAAACACTACAGTATATCTACAGTACAAATCAGAAGAAAGCCTGAGGTGTTCATAGCAAATAAAGACTTTCAAGCTTTCTGGTTTTCAAGCAAAATATAGAGAAACGAGGAGTATGATTATGAAAAAAAATATGATTCCAAAACCAGGCACAGAAAAACACTGCCCTAGAAATACCACACATAAGCCCAAACCATTACTGGTTTAGGAAAAATCAGCAACTCTAAACCTTTCAGACCTGACCTTAAAAACACATAATTTCACCAACATTTTCCATGATGGATGATGATTGAAACAGCTTTTGATGCCTCGATCAAGCAAAAGACCACATGTAGGGACAGGCACAATAAACAAATCTAACAAACCAAAATAGCACAGGTTTTGATGGAAGGGCAGCACAGCCACACAGATGAAGCATTAACTAAAGAGAGTTGCCTCAATCACAGTACACACTTCAAACAAGCTAACCCCACTGTACAGTACCAACTGTGAAGTTCCACACTGATGTACACGATGCACATCGATGATGATTCCAGTCTGTAAGCACTTGGTAAATCGAATCGAGGGCAGCAATTAAATATTTATTCTCGGACATGAGGCGGTGGAGAGAACAACGGTGTGAGTCCTGAAGGTGTGTGCGTGACAGAAGTGACTCTTACCTGACCCCACAATTCTCCGCTGACTGCCATCGGAAGGAGGAAAAGCTGGATAAAGTAAGGATGAATGCAACACAACAACCTGCCTGTGTGACCCGCTGTCAGGTGTCTGCATAACAGTGGCAGCGATGACGGGAAAAGATGTTGACTTACCGGAGTGTTAGCCTGATATACAGCAACACGTGTAAACAAGCAAAGACAGAGGAACATCCAGTAGTTTGTGCTGTAATCAACACTGATAGACACAGCAGAGAATATGTGCTCAAAACACACACACACAGCTACATATATACTGACGAATATCAGTTTTTTTGCTCAACCAAGCATCGTTTGGCTAATTGTTATTGGGCTTAGCAATAAATTGTCATTCAAGTGGAAGTCTGGATAATTCCCAGAGGAAAGATGTGTGGGGGAAAAGGTCATGGGGAAAACCTACTCTGGTGAAACCCAGCCGACCAGCTATGAAATCCTGTCCCATGGTGGTGTTTTCTAGCATATGTAATCTATTTTTCAACTCTACATTCACACAATTAGCAATCTTATTTTCTACATTCCACAACACCGCCTCTGTCCATCTCTCTTTGTGTTTGCAACAAAATAAAAAGAGCTGAACTAGAAAAGAAGTAGGGCATAGAGCTAACCCGCCTGCCTGACTGCCTAGGCATTCCTTATTTCTTTGGCTTTTAATGCTGGATGTTATAAAATATGCATGCGTCATGGCAGACTGTTTTATATGCCTATAGTCTGTGTTTCTGTCATCTGTATGTATGTTTGTGTAGTATGGAGTTCAAAGAATGGAGTCGCCATTTAATGGGCTAGAAAGGAGGACAGTGGCCCCACTGGCCTCGTGGATTGTGCATGTCAGTGTGTCCATTTACATTTAGACCGAACATACTAGAGCAGATGAGAATGTGCGGTTTGGTTCCCATAGGAGGAAGACCTGTAGTAATATGAGGTCAACCACAATGCATAATACATGTAGAAGTATACTGTATCCTCTGTGGCAGTGTCATTTGTTTTGTGGTACAAAGACATAGCCTAACACATTAGCTGATGTGCGCATCTAATTGCAGTTTAAATGACCACAGGGCAGACATGCAATAAATCCAATGCTATAGTTGACCAGCAGCATACGATAGTGACCAATAACTTTATGGCCTTTCTTATGCATTAAGTGTTATGCATTATTAGTTCAAGCTCTCATACTAGTACATTAAACCGCACCCATGAGAAGACAAACCTTTATTTTTAAACTGAGCCTAAGCCAACTTGATGCTTATAGTAATTCATTTTTCTTTTTTTCTAAATAACATAGTCTATGACTCATCTCTTTAAAATTAAACACAAATCCTTCTAGAAAGGTCGCAGTGTTTGTAATTAAATGAGTGTCTATTTACAGTGTTGGAAATGTGACTTACACTGGCTTACAGGAAGAAGGAAACAACGGAGTGATAGAAGTATTTTGAGACTGTCAATTTAATTGAGGACATGCAGACTTCTACACACAGAATAAAACTAAACTCAGACTTTAGTTTGAGAACTAGGTCACTATGCTTTCTTTCAGGGGCTTAAATGTGAAGACTGTTACTCTTACATATTTTTGCACTACACATAAAGGGTTATATGCCAAACTGTTTTGGATTTTTTTTTTCATTGAGCTGTAGTAGGACTGATTGGCAAGGACTACTTTTAGATGTAGGCCTAGCTTGTTGTCCATTGTTAATGATAAGCTGAGCTAACTTGTTGGTGTTTCATATGTGGTATTAGCAGTGCTGGTCAAGTTACTTGAAAACAGTAATTAGTTTCTATTTACTGATGATTATTTTCAAAAGTAATTCGTTACTTTATTACTTAGTTACTTTTTAAAAACACGATATACAACCTGAGTATGTTGTAAAGCAATAGACCTTTCAGCCCAGTTCAATTTTTTCTGCATAATCCAGCATATAAAATTGAATCGAAAAAGTCTCTTTTTAAAATGTGTTTTATTAGTTTTAATCATTGCATCAAGCAAAAATTTAATTATATCCAACAGTGTTTGACTTGAAGAAATTTGTTTAACATTTAAACCTATATTCTGCATATTCCAGCATGTAAAACAAAATTATTTTTTGTGTTTACACTCTTTCAAAAAATAGCAAAAAATAAATGAAATAAAAGATTCATCAGCAGAATCAAAGTAACTGAAAGTAATGTTGGTACCTCCATGGTGGTAGTTTCTCCCACACTCCATATTATCATTTTTAAACTACACATGTCTGTTGCTGCCACAGGCGTTGCACGCCCGTAACGTCATTGTCATGAGACACTCTCACAAACAAAATCCCGGTTTAGTAATGAAGCGTGCTTCCAGGTAAGTAATCAAATTACTTTTTTGCAATAGTAATTCCTTACTTTACTCGTTACTTGAAAAAAGCAATCGGACTGCCTCTGCCTCTGGTTGTCAGACATGAGTGATACCAGCTATCTTAAGCATAGCTGCATAGCTTTAGTTCTGGCAGATCACTAAGTTGAGCTCTGCCAGAAATCCTGGCAGATCAGCCGATCTCAGTGCCAGCCCACATACGCTTTACCCTTATGCACATCCTATTTGCTAATCTTTTATGGGGCATGCTATTAAAGCTGTTTCAGCTCACATAGACCTACAGTTTCTGCTGCTGCTCCTGCATACCACTTTATAAACCCACCTCAACCGTTTATCATGCATGCCCTTTATTGCAGATACATCAATTTTGCCTGAAATTGTTTTGACAGGATAATAAAAATTATGTTTACAGTACAAACAAATCATATAATCATCTAGATTTTACTTTCAAACAAAGTGTCATGTTTTCTATACTCCCACTATTCAACTTCAAACTAAATAAAACCACACAAACTATGTTCTAATCGTCTAAGGAGGTATGAGTCACAAGAGCGAACTGCAGCTCTGGAATGACAGGAGCAGTAATTGCTTAGATAATAACATGCAGTTTGAATACTTCATGCATTATATTAAGTATCATTCTTCTCCAATACAGATAACATTTGCTAAGTATCAATTCTTTGTATAAAAAAGAGCACAGCTATTGATGCTGCACAGACTATTGACTCGTATCATCTCTGCCTGCTCAAAAGAAAATCTGAAGAAGTGCTGAGTGATCCTGTCATTTGTGGAGAAATAACTTGGAAAGGTAATCGAGGCCTACATCACTGCATTTATCCACATCACACTACAATAGCCACGAGGTAGTACTGAAATATTTTGGGTATGTGCGGCTCTCAAAGATTCTTATTTTTTGTTTGAGTAAATCACGTGAAAACTGGGTGAACAAAGGGTTCATTCATGATAAAGGGGGAAAAAATGTGCTAGGATGTTTAGTTTACATAAGCCTGCATTTTGTGAATTGGATGTGTAGTGTGAGTTTGACATCTGTCTGAAAATATTTCAGCTTCCACATCATCAAAGAATCCCTCAGCAGTTCACACAGTTCACAGTTAAGGAAAGAAGTGTTGTTACAAACATATTTGTCATTTTACTGTCTCTTCAAACTAAAGCAATTTTCCAAGCATTTGTTTAGGTGAGTAGATCAGCTGGAGAATCCCCCTGCAAATAATAATTGTGCTTTGATTCCAATTCGTTATTGGCGGGGTTAATAATGCCGCGCATTTCTCATAGCAATTTTGAGCAATTTTCATTGAATCCTGACCTTTAAATTGCTGAACGAACTAACATTTAAAAGAGATAGGGAGAGGTCGCGCTTTAAAGCCTGAAACATGGCGTGTGGTTTCCGCGGCTTTGCCTAGTGAAACATGTCTGACAGGCTTCCTGGCAGCTGGCTAATGGCGTCATCAGTGTCAATGTAAATGATCAGGCCATCTCAGGCCAAACCAGCTCTATCTGCTCTGTACAGAATGGCAACATCCCTCACTAAGAGCCCCAGAGGGCACACATAACCCTGATTACATTTCTGCTACAGATACTGTATGGAACGGCAGGAAACAAACAGGATCCATCTCTGAACTCAGCCCTCCGACTACCAGGTTTGTTTTCATGACCCTTCTCAAGAGATGCTTTAATTCTCAATAACAGTTAGGTTAGCCACATATTTCTGCCAGAGTAAAATACAAATGCTGCCAAAAATACAAGCAGTAATGCTTACAAACACACGCATACACACACATATATACACACAAAATCTCCCACTTACTTACATGCCAACAGCTGTGTGTTCTGGCAGTGTAGTCGAGCCAGTGGCAGTGACTGATCATGCCTCTTTAACTGGAACTCTGAGATATGGCTCTATCTCCTGCTCTGCACAGGCACAGTTAGCTCAAAAGCCATATTTTAATAAACCATACAGCTTCACAACCCCACCTTTACTGGGCAACAACCCCCTCATCCATGCTTCAGCTAGGCTTACAGTCGGGTTGTTTGTGCTTTTAAAATCATCCAAACCATTGTTGTCTTGACTATCCTCTACCATCTTCCCTCCTCCAAGGAACAACACCCGTTATTTTAGCTCTATGAGCTTACCAGGGCTTTCACTGTTGCAAGAAAGTAGCCGCTGACCTCAAATCAGCGCCACAGCCTATCTTTAATAAAGACCCCCAAATCAGGTATTTAATTTAATTAAACTTTAATTCGGTTTTATTTATACAATGCCAAATCACAACAGCAGCTGCCACGGCCTGTTGGGGCTAAAGGGAGGAAGATAGCACAAAAGACACGCTGTTGAAAAGATTATTAACAACTATTGATTAAATGCAGTGTCCACACTCCTAATAAATCACCCTTAGGACTCAGAAGATAAGCCATAAGTTTAGCAGAGGGTAATGAGGATCCCAAAGGTGAATCCAATGACCAGTTTGACGTTGGTGTGGTGACAAGTCATAGCTAAGTCATAACCTACTTGTGCCTATTACAAGTTACACAAGTTACGCTCACAAAGACTTCCTCGATTATATTTCAGAAGCATCCCAACATCAGGTGGATTCAGTGCATTTTTGTTAGCTGACAATGCTTAACATAGCTTACTGAGTTCGGCACAATATAAACTAGATAGCTGCATACTAATTACCATGAGATTGAAAACTAAAGCCTTTTGCACTGTGGATCCTTAAACATTCCTGGTAAACATCTCAGTCCTCTAAACACACAGAGAACCTACATAAAGCATGTTGTCAGTCTCAGGCTATAGTATTCTATGTCAAGCAATGTTTCGTGTATTTCGTTTTATCCATTATTTTTTTTGTAGTAGGAGTAGATGTTACCTGCACAGATCTTCTAGATGTTACTAGCAAATTAACTCATATTGCAGGAGGATGCCACCTTATTAATAACTCGTCTCTTCTGATCTGTCACTTTGATTTTATGTATCTTTTTGTTTGATTATTCTGTTTTCCTTATTGTGCAGATCAGCTGCATAGGTTGGCCTCTTGCTCTCAAAACTTGCTTTTCACGCACTGCTGAACTTCCCATCTTCCATACTTCTTTATGGCATGACCCTTTCAAAATAAAATAAAAAACCCTGTTAAATAATGTATATATCTGCAGAGATAGAAAGAGCTCTGACATGGAGGGTCTCCTGGGGCCATGGGCCAGTGTCACCATGCGAAAAAAGCCAAACTCCTGAGAGGTAGCTTGAATAAAATGCCATTCAGGCTTTTACAGTCATTCATAAATGTACATGACCCGCTCACAGTGGAGAGACAGATAAACATTGTCACGCCATTGCTGCAGGGTGCGAGTAAAAAGCATGTAGCCTCGATGTAGGGAGGAAGCTGGTAAAAGACGTATAGATCGGATGAGTTTAGTTCACTGTAAATCAGAAACACAAACAAAGACGACAGAAGGAGAAAAAAAAGCAACATTAATTCTTCGTCCACCCACACAAAACAAATGCTCTACTGAAAAAAAAACCCAGCAAAGCTCACAAGAATAATAGGGGATTTGATTGGCAGGTGTAATAATTCAACCGAGGGAATTCATCAGTGATTTCTAACAGCATTGTGTGTGTGTGGCTGTGTGTGTGTGTGTCTGAGAGACAGCTGTTTGTCTGAGAATAAAAAGCATGGTATAAAAACCGTTGTTGTCTTCCTGGCAGCATAAAACTGTAAGAAAAATCTACTACTGTGAAACTGACAGAACAGCTTAAATCAAGACTGAAATGTTGCCTGTGTGTGTGTGTGAGAGAGAGAGAGAGAGTAGGACTGACAAGCTGTCAGTACTGTGTGTGCGATTGAAAAGAACAGCAAGTCTGCTGAGAGTGCGGTCTGAGTGTCTGTGTGTGTGTGTGTGAGTGTTGTGTGTGTGTGCTTTTGTACCATTATCACTTTCATTCCCTATTCTTTTTTTCCTACGCACCACATTGATCCGCTGCTGTTCCTCTCTCCCCTGTCCATTTAGTTTTAGAGCGAGAGAAAGAAAAAGGTCAAGCTGCTTGCTTTTTCAGGCTTTAAGACAGCAAATACTCCTGGTACACCCATTTTTGTTTTCTGATTTTGAATTTTTCATACTGTTCTTCTCTGTATCTATAAAAACTGAGCAGTTAGGGGTAATCATCACTTTTTTGTAAACCCAGTACAAAGAGCAAGGTTGCCAGATAACCTTGTAGCGAGGCACTACTAGACGGACCATGTAGAGGTATTTGATTTTACCAACCACTGTTTTGTAAAAGGAGGGACTGCTGAAAGAAAGGTGGGATGTGTTTCTAGAGGGCAAGTGGAAATAAGGAAAGATGGGAAGAGTAAAAAGGCCCACTGAAGTGTTTCCAATTAGAGTAGTACACAGCCTGTTAGAGGCAGGGGTTAAAGTGGGATTTGGCAGGTAGGGGAACCCTAAGCTCACATGCAGTGGTGCAGCATAGGGGGAAATTTACTTAGAAATAAATCACCTAATAACTTGTTCTATGAGCTCCAGTAGATTTCTCTTTGTGTACAGGCTGTGATCATTTGACCTGTGCTGCTAATCTGATATTCACTGCTCTGTGGATTTAGCCAACTGAATTCAACAGGATGTTTCATGAGCTGTTATGAAAGGTAGAATCTATTGTCTGCTACCCTTGATTTAACTGATCTAACTTCATGGCCTGCTCCAACAGCCATCCAACATAGGTGCATCATTGCAAACCTGAGCACAGTACTGTAAACTAACCAGTATAACCCACGTTCACATGTACCAGATTATAACAGCCTATGACACAAAATCTGTGTATTTCAATTTGTTTTGCAGGATATTTCTCAAAAACATAATTCAGCAAAAAGTATGCATCCAATATCTAACCCAAAACCTCTAAAATGAATCAGAGCATTCCATATAAAATTAAAAATGTCAATTTTGGAAAACTGCACTTCCTGTGCAGTTCTTAGCTTTAAAAGTAATCTTTCATCTTTCTCTACCGTCCTCTCTTTCTGACTTTTATTTCCATCTGTCAATGTCAAACATTTTTACTCTCTCTGGGATGTACAACAGCTGTACATTTAGCTCACAGACACAAACTGCACAGAAACCGATCGTATGCTTGCTGATATTTTTTGAAATTTGAAATTTCCAGTTCCAAATTTAAAATGTTTCTCTGTTTCTGCTTGCCCGTCTTCTGTAGTGCTAGCTAAATGCTGAATACTGGGACAGCAGCTTTATTTACATCTGCAGTATGAGCACATTAGAGGGAGAAGAAAAAAGGATGTGCTGATGGTGTAAGCCAGGGGTGTCATACTCCAGGCCTTTGAGGGCTGGTGTCCTGCAGGTTTTAGATCTCACCCTGGGTCAACACACCTGAATTAAAATGATGAGTTCATTCCCAGGCCTCTGGAGAACTTCAAGCCATGTTGAGGAGGTAATTTAGCCATTTGAATCAACTGTGTTGGATCAAGGACACATCTAAAACCTGCAGGACACCGGCCCTTAAGGTCTGGAATTCGACACCTGTGGTGTAAGCAATGCCAGGCTGCAACATACAAAAAATGAACTAATTAATCTGCATATCATATTTAACTACTCATTAATTAAGGGCCCCAGTGTGATAACCTTCCCCAAAAGGATGGAAGGTATTTAAATAGCGGTCCCCAACCCCCGGGCCAGGGACCGGTGCCGGTCTGTGAGTCATTTGGTACCGGGCCGCCAGAGTTGAGGCTCAGGTGTGAAATTTATGGTTTTCAGGGTTTTCATTGGTTTTTATCGTTATTATTTATTGTTTTTATCGTTAACTCGGTTTCCCTGTCTTTTTTCCCGTGTGGTATGAATAAACTTTCTTGAATAAACCGGTACTGGTTTTATGTTGTTGTATTTATCCGCGACACCTTAAAGGCCGGTGCGTGAAAATATTGTCGGACATAAACCCTTTCCCGGCGCAAAAAAAGTTGGGGACCGCTGATCTAAAGTGTTGTAGCTTATCGTTTATCTGTCAGCAGACAAAGTAACAATATTAATGATAGCATCTCTCATGAATGATAGCAAAAAAATTCTGCCACAAGGTATAAGCTGTATCCAAGTTTTCATAAAATGACATTTAAAAGGTTTTTAAGTATGTGTGTTATTACAATGTAGAACACAAAAAGGGATAACAATGCAGATTCATGAGGATCCCTTTTTTAAATTTTCACCCGCACGCTAAACGCCTGCGACTATAACGACTATAACCAAAACAGGGTTATTAGGCATTAAAAACACACACACACACACACACAGGCAAACATGAGTAATCACTCATGAACACCAGAATTTTCCAGAAGTTTAATCAGGGTTTCTGTCTACAACTTACAGATGTCCCTTAAATGCCTCACATGCACGCAATCAGTTGTGAAAGCTAACAGATTAACACATAACATTGCCGGTTTGAAAAGAAGACAACTTTTCAAGTATGGTATGTAAGTATGCTAAACACATGCGTGTGTCTGGCTAATGAACACAAAATGCAGGGACTGCACGGCAGCTGCTTGACAATTAAAAGGGAATTCATCTTGAACACATTATGCCAATGATTGTCTTCAAAAAGACAGAAATGTTTGTGTTTGCTACGCCCCTCACACAGAGAAATAGTTTGTGTGTGAGGGGTTCATCTGAATCGACCTCAGACTCTACACTGTGCTCACTTTAACTACGTTTGAGATTGAGATGGGTGGATAACAGACAGGCTCTCACACACATATGAAAGTATGTGCAAATATTATCTTTTCAGAGTTATTAACTTTCATGACATAAAGTTGCACTACTCAATATTCTAATGTCAACAAATGAAAATGGGTAACTGAAACTCATTACACCAACTTCCCGAGTACCAATCAACATCCGCAGCAAGCTGGTACACCAGAGTTGTTAGTGTGAACAGACGGCACACGACACTTTTTAGAAAAACAAGTGATAAGTATGTTTTGTTTTGTTTTTTTGTTCTGTGAAAATTAAATTGAAGATTTAATTCCATGCTTCAGTTTTAGATTCCTGTTATTGTGCATACTGGCTTACACTGAGGTATTTAAAGCGCATTCACACAGGGAGAGATTTGCAACAATATGCTAACTCGAGACCACGGAGGCTTAGTGACATTTGGTGACTTCAGTGACGACAGGCAAAATAGCCACTGCAACGCAAAGTGGGTGTGTCCCAAGCGAAACCTTTCTCAACTTTTGGGCAAATAATTACTAATGCCACTAGTGACAGAAAAGATTGACATGTGACAGGGTGATGAATACATTACACAGTTACCCAGGCAACCACAATGTTTCAGGTGTGCCTAACCAATCATCAGCGACAAAGTGATGCAGGATGAACGAACCACTTCCTGTGTGGATTCCCTTTTAAAGAAAAGAACAACTTTCAGTGTTCTTGGTTGCTCCCAACTGTGCTCTCGCTATCACTGAAGTCAAAATATCAGCTATGAAAAGAGTCTGTGTTTACAGCTAGTTTCAAAAATTAGTATTTCTCAACTAATAACCAAATCAAACCTTTTATATTTTGATATTTCAGACTGGATACTGAAGACATTTTGGTGAGAATATGGAAAGGATGGTGCAGGAGTGGTTTGAGAAGTTCCTAGGAACATCTTGGTTTCTACATTTGATAAGCTACTTTCGGCTGCTTCCTCATTAACATAGGTTCGCCACAGCGGGTAGTTCCACATGTTTGATTTCGCAGACTTTTACGCCGGAATGGCCTCCCTGACACAACCCCGAAGGTGTTTGTGTCTCCTCCTGTGGTCAAACCAGGGTTCTTTCACTTGTTAGGAGAATGTGTGAGATACTAGATACCATTACTTAAGGCTAAATTTTATTTAGTCTTGTCACAGATAATGAGCCCCTGTGCCAATACATTGTGTCAGCACAAAAGAGTTCCAGATGCAGAACTAGTTCCTTTAAGCAAAACGAGCTAAGATATCTCTATAAAAAGATTAACTGTCTATCACCTACTGTACAGAATGCACTGGAAGCAATGTGCTAATTATTGCAGACCTGCAGTGTGATGTCACTGACATTATTCTCCAAATGTTCATCAGAATTATTATTGGTCATTATTGGTTTTATAATTAACATATGGGGAATGATTTGCTGTTCAGTGATAATTCAGGCAGCTGTCTGCATGACGTTTGGAGGGAGGGATACAGATATATGGTAATTGGATTTGTTTGTGTGTGAATGTGTGTGCTTGTTGTGATATTTTGAGCCCCACTGGCACAATACTTATGCAACACACTTAAGAAGAGACAGCTATTTAAATTAAAAGTTTTTTTTAATTTTTTTTATTGAAATTATAACAAACGTTTGGTTAGAAAAAGACAGAACAGTAATAAAAAGACCCCTTTTCTAATATTTAAAATCACAGCGCGTGTTCTCTTTTATCAAATAGTTTGAAGTACGGTGTCTTCTGAAGTGCTGTAAGCAAACACAGCAGACAGCGTAGAGACAACATAAAGGGAGGGAAAAAAGATTAGTTTCCTCTTCCCATTTAGAATTCATCAAATCTGATTTTTTCCACTTCTCAGTATCCTTTTTAATGGAGCGCTCTGTCTCTCATCTTCAGCACTCCTTAACTTTTATCCCTTACTATGTTCACTTCTCTGTCTAAAGCTATGTCAGTGAATGAGAGAAAAGAGGTCTGGGAAAGGACAGGACATTAAGAGAAGCTGGGAAACATAAGAGGATAATTAGAGTACCCAGATGGCACTCCTTAACTAATAGTCCAAATTAGTAATGGGGAAGGTTTGGGAACAGAGCGGAAAGAAGTGAAATCTCACCATGGCAGCTAACTTGTTGCTGGCAAGGAAGCTAACAGCTTCTCATTGGGGGGAAATTGGTAATAACGAACTGACAGATAGCCATCTTTAACCAATCATGTGTCAGAGGTTAATAAGCCATGACACTGGATCCAAGACAAAGCTGTGCCAGTGATTTCAGCTGCATACAAACATATACTCAAAATATATACTTACATTATAAGGTTGTTGTATCATGTTCAAAACAAATGAATAAATGGGTAAGTGGTTCTATCCAGCATTCATGCAGGGCATATAATATTCATATGTAACAGTAATGTTAACTCATAATTGAGTGCATTTGTTTTTTGATATTCAAAAGCTGTCAGTTTTATTCTCTGCTGGTCACATTCAGATATATTCAAAATGGTATTTTGGAGGTGGAAAGATCAATATTGTTCAATTTATCAAAGAATATCAAGACTCATTTCAAAGAAATTACAAACAAAGCACATTTTTGCCTCTTCATATATAACTATTCGTAGGCAGAAACTATGCCCTACAAAGTTTTAAGTTACCCAAGATTGCGCCTGTCAGCCCGGCACAATGAGGACGCGTGGAATGAGGTTTGTGTTTCTGCTTGTCACACTGACTGATCTCACAGTGTGTTTTGCAGATTATCTGCAAGGACACGTAGTGCTTGAATGTTTTCAATGTCATTTTTCAAATATCCGAGCACCGTGAGCAAAAATTGATTTACGAGAAATGCATTGGCAAAATCGCAATGATATAACACAAAAAAAGTGCAAATGAAAAAGAAAACAGAATAAAGAGGGTTTTGGGTTTTTTTTTTTACTTTTTTGGTTGGCAACAATTTATTACTGCACCCAGTTTTGAAAGATAACAGTGGAGAAGCTAAATGGGGACTGGGGGATTGTAACTGTTGCGATTGTGACTTTTTCACTCTGTAAATAACAGATTCAAAGTTTTTTGTTTGTTTTTTTTGCCTCTCAAAAGTGCAGTTTTTAAAATGGAATTACATAACATCTTTTATAGCTCTCACTTCACTCTGCTGCACCTGGCAGGTCAGCAGGGATGAAGTTTTGACCGTATAATCCCTGCATTTCTGAAATGAAGATATCCACAATTTTGACTTACAACATTCGCAGGATTTCACTGTGTGGGCTGTTTCACCTGGCAGAGGGCCAGTGTAGCGGGACCACAGACAGATCCCACACATACGAGGTCAGCGGAGATATTTGACTCTACCCTCTGCTGGCGTCTCTTCTGAAACATACCTCAGCAGAGCACAGTGAACTTGCCACTGAGGTCACTCTTACACACACACACTAAGACGATTCTGTACATGCATGGTTTCCCCCTGAAGGAATGAATAAAGAAAGAAGCTCTTGATTTGACCTTTTTTGTTGAAATTACCATGCAACAGTTGTATAGTCTTACAAATTGCTGTGATTATTCTGGAATTGGAAACCTTGATAAATGAGCAGTTTTATGTATTTCAGTTCACCCTGGCTACATGTGCTACAATGTGGCCAAGAGTTAAGTCCCCATATATAAATCCTTACAGGCTTTTAAATGTGCCTTAGTGTTACATACACATGAATAAATTACCGTACAACAACAACATTTATTTTGCAGCATGAAGATGAAGCAGGCCCGCCTGCCAAAAGAAGAGTACACAGGCTTAAGCGAGCAAGCAGCATTTCAGGAGGTAATTCTGTTAACCGGCAAACACAAAAAAGTTTTGTTATTATGCAGTGCAATATATTTAATTCTCCCAAGACATATGCAATATGTGCTCTAATTAGCCAGCTCTACCATCTCCTCTGTATTTTTGTTGTTTGAGTCAAATACAGGCCTCCATAACTCAGGGGACAGGACAGATTGGGGATGTAGAAGAAGTATCAAAGCACAACTGCAGCAACAATGTTGCTGCAAATCATTGTGAGGTCTAAAATAAGTATCCTTTGTATCTAAAGCCTTGGTAAAGCCTTGGACTGATTTTTTTTCAGTAACTGATATTTAGTCATGCTATTGTACCGGTTTCTTTGAACCATAAGGCACACCGGATTATAAGGCGCATTAAGCGAAACAAAACAGTCACATAAGTCAAACTTAACTCGTTCATTCTTCTTGCTTCCTCCAATTCCGTACATTGATTCATTAATGTTGAATTCTCTTGCAGCTGCTCTATTTTCATGTTTTTGCAGTATATTAATGACTAACCTTGTATTGTGGATCGAGCCCCAGCCCACCGCCTCTCGGTGGGGCAACTCCAAACTGAAAGAGTCCAGCCCCTCTCAAGTAGACGGGTTCAAAAGCCCAAGCCGTGTGTTGAGGTGAGGCCAACTATAGCCAGTACCTCGCAACCTCACGCACCAACTCAGGCTACTTCCCCACCAGAGAGGTGACATTTCCATGTCCATGAGCATTATGCTCATCATAAAATTAAATATTTTTTGTACATTTTTTCCAGATTGGCAAACCTCTTACCACCCTTACTTCTCTAAGATGCTCTTTTCATACCCAGTCATGTTACTGATCTGTTGCCTATTAACCTAATTCAGTTATTGAACCTAACACCTTGGTGGCTGGTTTGATTCCAGCCAGAGACACAAATTTTATAGTTTCATTATTTTTTGGTAAAAAAAAAAAAAGACCATTATATCTGCCACGGCTGCACTTGTGAACAGAGATGCACACCAGAAGTGACATGACATTTCATTTGTAACATAAAAAGCAGCTATGGTTTCTGCACCTTGTGTTTTTTATTGATTTTTTTTTTTTCTTGTTAATAGTTGAGTTTATAATGCAAATTTATCTTCATAGTACAGGTTCACCTTGGAGACATGTGTTCACACAACTGTGGATGTGAATGCACATTGTACATTTGGCATTTTGCCAAACCGGGTAATTGTGTGGCATCTGACAAGTTCCCGAACCACTGAGTTTTAATCATGATGAAATGACGGCCCTGGCAAGGTGCTAAGCTGTATTCTTCCACAGATTCATTGATAGTGCTGATTTAGCAGAGCGTAGGCGTGATTAATTAATTGAGATTTGCTGTGGGTGTTTATAATAAGAAGTTATTTAAAATTGAGATATTATGTCTGACGTGGAGGTCAGCATTTAGTTGTCCCTTTTGTTTAACCATGCTACTAATATCACAGCTCCACATATCTTCACCTTCAGTGGCTTTTTCACATAAGCAGCTGAAGGAGTAAAGGCTTCGGTTGGATGCATAGTGATGTGTATTTAATGAAGCACATAGGCACTGAACCTCACTTTATTCACTTTAATGATTTACACCTAATGTTTCCTTATTTAATTTTTGTTCTTCATTTGATCCCATTCACCTAAACAAGAACCTGTTCATTTCTTGTTTGCATAAAGAGTGCTAAAAAGTAAGCTAAATTAATCCCCAATTAGGAATCTGACCAAGATAAGTTTAGTCTCACTCTAATCTAGCCTCTCTGGGTCTCATTTGTCCTCTAATTCACTAATTTAGTCTGGCACTGCACCTTAACGACCAGTCCCACAGCAATAAATACTGAATAAGCTATAAAGACAAATCCTAATGCTCTTTTCAATGTCTATATTTTACAGAGATGTAGTCATTTAGCCAGGGGTGAGAAGTAACAAAGTACAAATACTTTGTTACAATACTTAAGTAGAAATTTCAGGCTTCTGTACTTTACTTAATTTATTTTTCTGACAGCTTTTTACTTTTACTCCCTGCATGTTTGAACAAATATCTGTACTTTCTTCTCCTTACATTTTCAAAACAGACTCGTTAGCTTTGGTTTGATGCATTTGAAAGAATTTATTGCTAGCCTCCAAACATCAAACCGACTTGAACCTGTAACTCATGAAAGGCAGTTCTGTTCGTGTTTTAATGGGCAAGAAATGAGAAAAGGAGATGCAAGAGGCAAAACCGCGAGGAGTTAAAGTGATCTTTTCTGATTTTTTGTTTTGTTTTTGTGGCACAACATTGGTACAACTCTGTCCGTAAGTTGCGCTTGTGGTACTTATCTAGCATTTAGCTAGCCATACAGAAAACAAGCAGTGTAACATGTTGTGACAGGTAATTTTAAATGCAATGTTTCTATCAGCTTAATAAACATTAGCAATCATACAAACTGTTTTTGTGCAGTTTGTGTGTTGCCGGCTAATGGACCAGCTGCTGTATTTCACAGGAAGAGAAAAGGAAGAGAGCTAACAACACTTCATAAACACAAGAACTTTAAAGCTTACATGTAAGTCCTCGTGTTTTTAAATCAAATACTAAGTCTGTACATGTGACATTACGGTTTCTCATATTGTGAAATGTCCTGCAAAACAAACTGAGGTAGACTGTGTTATTTAAAGCTGCATGAAAATAACCTGTATATTAGTGCAGGATTAACAGGTTAGTTTGCTGCACTGTGATGGATTTAAACTAAAGAACAATGTGAGACTAGGGCAAAGTGGCTGTGGTTTCATGGTCAGAGTAAGGTTTCCACCAATGTAGCAGAGATTCATATGAAGTTAAACTGATAATGCTGAGATTCATTTGCAGAATTCAACCTTCATACCAACTTTACACCATCTAGAAAATAAGGCAGCATTAACAGTGTATGTGTACTTCTACTTAAGTACAGAATGTCTTTACTTTTCATCACTCCAATACTTGTTCATCAGCCACTGAATGTTAACTGCTAACATTTTTATTCAGCCTGATTGGATCTACAATTAGATTTCGTTTTTCTATGATTCAAAATGTTTTTAGCGCTGCTTGTATGCAAGCAGCCAGTGTTCACGTTTTTAAGTTTAGCTGAACTGAAGGGTACAGTAGACACTACAGCCCGGTTTCATGGCAGTTAGTGAAATTGTCATAAAAAATGAATCTATTTTTTTGTGTCAGTGAACATGAATTTTCAAGCAAAGCATTTCAGTAGAAAACAACTTTCTTGTCAGAAGCCCATAAATTATTTATAGAGAAAATGTGTCACCATGGTAAAGAATTTTTTTTTTTTTAAATGACTAGTATTGGTTGTATTTTAACCTAGATTATGATATTTTCTAAACCTAACCAATTCTTTTAAAGGCCTAACCTTAAAAGAAAGCTAACCAAGCAACATATTTTTAATTATATTTAAAAATCAAACACTGTGTAAACAACTAAAATGTGTATCACACTAACTTATTTTTATTAGGAAAGTGAGGACAATTTAAAAATGCCATCCTTTTCTCACCTTTTTATAAGCACACATGCGAGCAGATGGCTGAAAAGTCAAAAAGTCATGCTGAGAAACAGAAAATTTGAAAATTCATGAGCATCAATGATAATAGGCTGGTACTTATACAGCGCTTTTCTACTCTATTTCAATACTGAATACTACAAGTCTTATTTTAACCTAACAGACTCACACTCACAGTCCAATAGGCGCATTTGGGTTAAATCAAGGCTTCCCGTGTTCCACACACCACTCAACTACAGGAATACAGCTTTATTAGGGACATCCACAAACACATCAGAGGTCATTAACAGGTACAGCAGTCTCACTCATGGTGTCCTCCACACTTGAAACAGAACAAACAGCTGCAATAATGTTATACATTAACAATAACGATGATAGATCTGAAAACTGCAATAGCTGTTATAACGCTGTAACTTAACACGTGAATGTCAGGTGAACAGTCCCATGAGTCTTTGGGCTAGTGGCTCCTCCCCTTAGCCAGTTACAGTATCTTTCCAAAGGACTCAAACCACCAACCTTTGATTAGTAGATGACTGAGTAAAAGCGTATAATACAAACTACCATGTAACTGGGATAAAGACTATTAGTACTCCCATTCGCAAGCATTTTATCACTGATTAATTTATTTTACAGTGTTAAACATTCTTGTGACGATGACAATAGATGAAAAATTCACCGCTACATTGATGTCACACACTTTCAACTAGTCCAGTAAATTCAAGATATTTCTTTCACCACCAATGTGAACCTAAATGTGATAATGAATGAAAAGCAATAGAATTACTAAAATCATTTGATTTGTCCTGGAACTAGATATGCTTTTATGAAGTTTTGTGGCAATTCTTATGGGACACGGAAAACAATTTTAGACGTCAAAGCAAAAACCCTCCGGTGGTGCCAGAGTTAATGGGGATCACCAACATCAATGGGATTCATCCTTTGGTGAGTAAAGACATCTGCACCAAACTTAACGGCAATCTATTCGTTAGTTACAATATTTCTCTCTGAAGCAAAGTGATGGAGCAACTGTCAGATGGGCCAAATGAGAAAAATTGTTATCCACAGAGCCTTGGAACTGGCATAGCTGAAAATAAGCCAGTTTTAAACCCTCACAACAACAAAAAAATGTTTGTTTGCTTTATAGTCCAGCTTCCTATTCTCTTCCTTAGATTATTTAAATTGTTCATTTTCCCAATTTCAGAGCTGTATATATTTTATTTCATTACTTTGTGCCAGGAGAAGTCACAGGTCCGTTCAGTGAAACAAATTGATTGATTGATTGATTGTGAAATATATTTCGGTCAACAACAACAACAACAACAGATTTTCACTTTACATAAAAAATACTCAAACGGCAACCGAAAAAGGAATAGGCTGAAAATAAATAGCCAAGAAAATAAATAGCACTGATAAATAAGTTATATAACAGTTTGAAAAGAAATCAACGATAAATCTAGACATTAAATCAACACAAAGTTATTTATCAGACCAAATTTCTATAACCTTGGATAATACAAATTTTTACATTCTTCCCAAAAAATAACAAAGAAAAAGACATCTTCAGTTCATCATTAAGTCCATTCCATAATTTCACTCCCAAAACTGACACACATCTATACTTAACATTGGTTCTCACTTTAGGTATTTCAAACAAATAAGACCCCCTCAAATCATATTTTCCATCTCTTAGTTTAAACATGCTTAATATACAAATTGGAACACTCTTTTTCATTACTCGATATATAATTTCTAAAGTTTTAGAATATATAATGTCCTTGAATTTTAACAAAGATAATTCCATAAA
>VUQR01024672.1:0-41921 GCA_015108515.1 Hemichromis elongatus
GAAGACGTCACACACAACGCGCTCTGTTTACGGAAGTAAAAATGGCGAAAACAGGCCGGTTACAATACGACCCTAAAAGTTTAGCTTGAATAGAATTGTCTCCCCGTGTGCTAATCAAGTCCAAAACTTCAGTTTCTGTCCATTGACTCGCTCCGTCTCCAGTTTTCGCCACCATGCTTTCTCGTTTGTCTTCTCCGGCGCTGATAATCCGCGTCTGTCTTGTGTCAGTGACGTAAAAGACGGATTTAATGCGACACGACCGTTCAAACAGCAGTCGCTTTCTAAAGCATCAGATATGTATCGGATTCAGTACCACATACGAAAGTGACCCAGATCGGATTTGAAAATATCGGATTTGTGCTGTTCACACTGTCATACTATGATAGGATATGTTTCACATGGGGTCAAAAAAATCGGATTTGATGCGCTTTCGCCTGCAGTGTGAACGTAGCCTAATAGACTCTCACCTGACAGACACTCTCCTTCAAAGATGCAGCTCCTATTTTGCCTTTTACATCCACCTGTGAGGACAGACTGTCATTCCAGCCGGCCGGCAGCACCTACAGAGATAGATGTTAGTCAAGTGCTGCTCGGAAAGGAAATACCACAGGTGGACGACGAATAACTCCGCAGCTTATCAGCACTACATGCACACCTCGGCCTTGGGAGTTAGTGTTCCAGTGTTTTGTTTCTCCTCGGTGCTGCAGTCCTCCACCTCAGCCTCTTGCTTAGGGGTCTTGGATCCTTTGGGGCTTGGAGATCTGCTCTCTGAGGACTTGGAGGCAGCAGAAGCAGCAGCAGCAGGAGAAGAGGATGTGCTAGACATGGGCTTCTCTTTCTTCACAGATCCCAGCTATCCAACATGATGAGATTTTTTATTGACTAATTCTAGCATCACATTGTTTGGTGTTATATGAGAAAACAAAGAATCCACATCTTGAAGTTTTAGTACCTGAGTTTTCTTCACCAACACCTTCACCTCCGACGTAATTGCACTGTGACGTTTTTGCTCCTATAAAACAAAAAACACACTTTCAGTGCTACTACAGAGCGCTCAGGGAAAAAGCCTTTGTCCCTATCACAAACACTGCCAGCTACCACACTTCCCTAATGCCATCTCAGTTACCTTCTTCTTTGCAGGAGCAGCAGGCACCTCTTCTAAGTTACAGTCCAGCACCTTATGCGACAGCTTTCTCGGCCTCTTTCTTTCTTGGATTAATAATTCCGTCTCTGGAGTAAAACGATTCAGTATTGCATATTTTAAAATCGCATCTAAGACTCAGGAAAAATAGTTGATGCTGCGGTTACGCTGTGAGCTTATTTACCTGGTTCAGGAGGTAGATCGGTTTCCTCTGCGGTCTCTGGGTCAAAGGGGGGCTGGATCGTGACTGGTGCTGCAGGAGAAAGCTCACCCTGAGACGGACTCTTTTCCAACTCTGTCGGAGCCTCGGCGGGCTCGTCTGATGGAGAGGCTGGGGTAACCGTCTCTGACGTGATGCTGAGGTCGTGGAGTGCTGCATTCCCTGAAGTCTGCTGAATGTACACATGACAACAACGCACCGCTGAAATCCATCACATACGAGGTTTTAAACTAAACACGCGGCAATCGTTTCCTTGCACTGTGGCGGCAACATGTTCCAGCAACGTGTAGCGGCCATAGCTGTTGTTTATCAAATTAGTTTCTTATTACCACTCAACCAAAAAAACCCTTAAATGTCAAAACATTTGGCCGATGTATCGAGGCATAATCAGAATGATGTTATTGCCTGCTTTGAAAGCAATTCACTTTATTTACTCTAATTAATTCTGGCAAAGTACAAAAAGATATGCTTTATGTCTACAGAGTAATTCTAGATGGGTCAACCAGATAAAAAGAAACATCTGTCTTTGTAAAATTGGTGTGAATATACAGAGAAGCAATGGCTACAGCATGCCTTTATAAATGCACAACATATACAGGTTCTTAAACATGCCTTTAAGCACAATATAAGCTGTAAGCTAGAGGTTCTGAAACTTTCTAGACTCAGGGACCCCTTCCAGGGAACAAAACTTTCCAAGGACTTCATAATCCTCACACCGATCCAGCTTGTTTGGGCTTAGTTGAGTGTGTGAACGGGCTTAAATATTAACAGCTGGGAGTGATTTCATGACAGATTGTTTTCTATTGTCCCAGTGATAACGTGTAAAGGAGTTATGAACACAATATTGTTGTTTTATTGGTGTAAATTGTTCCCATTTGTAAAGATTCACTTTTAAATAATACCACAAAAGAGCATGTTGCAGCCCCCTGTGCATATACCGTGTGGAGCTATTGGGGGTCAACAAACTCGACGCCAAAGACTGTACAGTTAGCACTTGGGTTGTCTTTATAGCTTAAAAGAGGCCGCTTACTTTCATTTTTATTGAAAGGAAAAATGAATCATACATTTCGTACCATTTGGGAAGATTCTGTCAAGTGCTTCTTTGATCTCTTTTTTGGGGCAAATATTTGTTCGTACTCCTCAGTCGACTCCAACAGACGTTTGGTGGGTTTCCGGAGGCGTTTGTTCTCTAAATAAAAATAGGAAAATAATAAATTATGTATCATTTACTTACTGATTTTACCAGCTCTGGAGATGAAGCTCAACAGGAGCACTTTTTCTTACCGGCTGTGCTGCTTCCGTCGGACAAATGCGAGTCGCTCTCCATGCACTTCTCTGCCAGTTCAGGATCTGGTGACGCCATCATCTCGTCAGACGCCTCGCTCAGGAGTTCACCCTTCCTCTCGGCAGCCTCCTCAACCACCTGCCAGCGCTTCTTTGGAGCCAACATGGCTTCAGAGTTGTTATCGAGGTAGCTGGTGGAGGGATCGGCAGCGACAACGGGAACCGATCCAGAATGAGCCAAATCGGCATGGCCGCTAACAAACTCCCTGCCGTACGCCATGTCGGCCAGGTCGGAGGAAAGGCCAGATATGCTAAGTTTAAGCTTGGCAGGTAATCTTTGTTTCCTTCGTTGCTTTTCTGAGCTTCCAGGCGGAGTACGAATGGGAGAGTCTTCACAGTGGTTGGTGTCATTTTCGGTAACGCCTTTAGTCCTAATCTTTGTTCTTTCCTCTGTCCTGTGGGGTATTGTGGATTTGCGTGACTGGCCGTTTTCAAGTTTGACCACATGAGTTAATCCCTCACAAGAACCATTGAGAGTGTCAACATCTGTGGAAGTAGGGATCACCAGGGGTTCCTCTTTGATTAGGACAGGTGATGGTGGGATTGTCAGGGGTTTGCCTTCTTTTTCCCTGGTATCATGCAGGTCTTTCAGAAGCATCAGGAAAGTACTGAATTTATAATTGGTATCAGGCTGAAATGCTGCGGTTTCAGAGTCCCTGCTGTCCTCCTTCGCAAGAGATTTAAACTTTATTTCCTTGATATCTGGAAAGGTATCCATTGGTGACAGGGACAAGGACGGGGAAGTGGTTGTGATATTTCTGATAGTGCTTTCTGTCTTGATCTTAACAGGTTGCAAAGTGGAATCAGTCGTGGCCACACACTTGGACTTAATCCATGAGCCATTACGAATTAGCTTTTTATCAAGCTTTCTTGCACGCCTTTTTGGAGAGCTGTGGTTTACAGACAGTGATGCATTGCAGGGGGATTCCCGAGCAGGCGACATTTCAGTGTTGATGGAAGCATTAGTAGGTGTATTAGCAGGAGAATCATCAGCAGAGGGTTCTGCTGAGATGTGGCTCGTGGCCACTGCATCTTTGAGATCGGTCTCTTCCTCCGCCTGCAGAGCCCTCGTCATCAGGCCACTGCTGGCAGGGAGATCCACTGAGGTCTTTTCACTTTCAACACAGCTGCCCAACTTCTGGCCTGAATTTGTGTTTTTTGCTGTCCTTTTATTTTTTAACCTGCTAAATGAGTCTGCACCCCGGCGCACTTTTTCTGTACTCTTTTTAGCCTTCGTTGAGCTTTTTTGTCTTTGAACCAGTCCCTCTATACTGTGCACTGGAGAAACAGCTGTGCGTTTCGGTCGATGCAGCATCGGAACTGAATCCAGGTCAGCATAAGGTGAGTCCTTCGGCTCTTCTTTCAGTGCACGCGGCGCTGTGTGAAGCTGGCCTGTCGAGGATTCCTTTGATCCACTAACTATATGACCAAATATGTCCGACAGACACTTCTTTTTCTTCTTCTGAGCTTTACTGTTGTTGCCTTGATTTGTAGAGTTTTTGATGACATGCTGCTCATTTCCATTGGAGGCAGTAGAAGATGCTGGAGGTTCACTGGAGTCCACAGAGACAGACGGACTCTTGTGCGCCTTCTCATTAGGGACCGGACTGGGTATACGTTCATCTCCTTTGACCGACACTGAAAGCAAAGTTTCACTTTTCCTTTGCCGACCCGGGAGCAGATACTCAGCTTCTGCCACGCTGACTTTCCACGCAGTCAGCAAACTTTTGGGTATCTGCAGAGAACAAATTTAGCTATTAAAGTACTGTTCACGATGAGGAAACAGAAAATTTTCAAAGATTCACTTCACAAATTATACCGTATACTTGTAGTCTTTCTCCTTCTGCTTCCCTCGCCGCCTGAGAACAGGAAGGTCTTCAAACTGATGGCCTCCTTCAAAAGGTAGTATAACGTTCCCCGGGACCCAGGAAGACTCAATAATCTCGCCAATCGTCTCCAAGAAATACATCCGGCAAGGACGGGGACTAGGAACTGGAGCAAAATTGTTTTTTAAAAGAAGGAAGTGCACATTATTGAACTTCGACACACGTGACAATGCTGTCAACAAACTATCAACAAAACTGTCAAGTTGTGTGAAACAGCTTGGTGTAACATAATCAGTATTCACATCAAACCTCACCTTTCATCTTAGTGTGAATCCCCTGCCCAGGGTCGCTTGTGATCTGACAGGGCCACCAGGGCCTTCTGTTGAATTTTGCCCACACTAAATCCCCTTCCAAGTATTTCACTGCAGGAAGAGGCCTTTTCTTTGGGCTGTTGGACTAACCGTCACAAGAAAAAAACACAATAATAAGTGATGCAGAAAAAAATGAATACTGCATGTATCAGATAAGAATTATTCTCATGTATAATGACAGGAATAGAAGAAATGAATTCTACTGGTGATGACAAAACACCACATTTATTGCTTTGCTGGCCGCATATTTGAACTGTTTTCTGCTCTTTTGGGACAAATTTTAAAGCTTTGCATTCTGGAAGATGGTGTACATGAATACTGGTGGCTCAGGGCAGTTAAGCTATGACTGATGATAACATAGCTAGATAAACTTGTTGCATAGTTTGTATCTCAGGAGTTTTACACTCACATTGGAGTTGGTGCCAGCTGGTGAGATAAGTCCTGGGTCAACAGGGGAGAGAAGTTCACCATCACTGTCAGATTCCTCACCCAGACTCCACCCATCTCTCATGGAGATGTCTGGCAGCGCGCTGGGGCTTAGTGTAGGGTTGAGCTCAGATATAGTTTTGGACATTAGATTAAAGACCGTAGGTTTGTATGTTCTTTTATCCACCCCTGAGTTGCACGCGGTCTTACACTCTGTAACAGTTCGGTCCTGACTCGGCTTCGGGGAGTGGCGAAAAGGCGCAAGGTCCTCGTCGCTGTCCCCCTCCTCATCGTCACCCTTGACGTCGCTGCTGTCGAATAGTGTGGACTCAAAATGCAGGCATCCGTTTGGGATGGGGGAACAGCGCTCGAAGCTGTCGGGACTGTGCGGGAAGAAGCCGTTCCTGCTCATGTCCGACAGAGTCCCCACAGGCTCCACGTCATCGTTGCCTGGAGAAGGAGGCAACTGGACATTCGGTGCCTCAAACTCATCATCGTCATCATCATCTTCGCTGATTGGGCTTGCACAGAGCAAGTTGTTTTTCTGGGGATGGAGGTCCCTTTCTGGGTCAGGTTTGTTGATCGCAGTGTTCAGGTCATAGGGCCTCCTCAGAGAATTGTAGCTTTTAGATCGGTTAGTCTGATTGTACCCTAGTAAAGCGGGTTGTTTGAGGCTGGAGGATGGCAGCTGCACATTTGATGACTGGTCTGATCCTCGCTTCACAATGCCACATTGGTTTCCATAGGAAGTGCTCACAGGGCCATTGTGGGGCCTCAGCTCTGGCGGGCCTGAGCCAAACACTGAGCCTACCCTAAGACCCGGTCTGTATGACTGCTTCATGTTGTCATGCCTACATCCTGTCAAATGAAACAGAGGGAGGGTTAGACAAGGTAAACGTGCCATAGAAGTTCCCCTCTAAATACACTCCTGTGTGCGTATGGAGATGTGTAAACAGAGTGGCTTATACAAGTGATAAATATTAGAAGCATATCCACGAAGGTCCAGCCATGGCCAGTGCGCGCCTGCACACACACACAGGCACCCACACACACACGCCGATAAGCCGACATTGCATGGCCTCCATTCTAGAGGCCAGCCGTACGGCACAAGACAAAACACAGAAAACAACCGTGCTCACACACTTCATTCACAAACTATTAGAAAATAACAGCGCTTTGTCTGGTGAATGTGGGTCATCCCGGCGATCGCTGACTTCTACACTCAATGGAGGAGCGCTGAAGCTGTAGTAGAGGAGGTGACACTGAGCCATCACAGAAACAGTAAGTGGCTCACACAAACAAGCTACAGCCGCACACCGACATAGGAAGCTACTATTAACTCACGAAAAAAAGAAGGTCTGATCGACACCACAAGTTCACCGCACTATCAACACGTGGAAAAAAAGGCGAAAAACTCACCGTTTGGAGGTCGGTCATCGCGAAGCCAGCAGCTGCTCTTTGATAATGTGGCACCAGGCGAGTGTTTCTCTCGGTTTGTGAAAGCAGATCTCCACAATCCCAGCTGCAGCAGCACTAGTAGTAGGCCAAGCCACGGCTCTCATTCTCGCCTCATCAGCGTCGGCCCTCTTAAAAAACTGTCACCTTAAATAAAAAATAACAGCCGAGAGCTCCATTACGCCGCAATGTCCTCAATGAGCCACAACCGGTCCTGTAACAGCCACAGCAGTTTATTTACTACATGGTTATTATTATTATTTTGTTGCCTGCTTGTCGATGTGCCCCCGGTTGTGTTAAAACAAGCCCAGGCTGTGTGTTGGTGAGCAGTAACCAATCCGCACTGCTACCCAACCCCCCGTCTGTAGAGGGCCGTGACACTCACCCTCCTATAACACGCGCGGACACACTGGCGAGCACGGACGCACACCGAACACGCACGCTCACACGCGTGCACACCCAGGTGAAGTTTGCAGTAGTTATTGGTATGTAGTAGCGGCGGTAATCGTAAATGAAGGCAACGTATTTCTAAGTATTTTGTCCCGTTTCTGCTCTGCGCCCCCCTCCACCTTCAGTCCTATTGTTTAACTTTCCTAGTTGATGCAGGCCTGTGTGCGGGCGTGTGTATGTGTCTGTGTGTGTAGGAGGAGAAAGATCGACCATATGGGGGGAAAAAAAGACAGCACACCGATAATAACCACACGGCCTTTCCGGTCAAATCACACTCCGTGCGCCATGTTGGCTCTCCACGGAGCGCTCTGACATGAGGAAACAGGCCGCCAGGCGCTCAGGAAAGCACGATCGAGGGTTGAGGCATTGGTCATATTTACGCGTTTCTTTCTTTTTTGGTTTCCTGCTATTAAAAAAAATAAAAACACTGTCGACGGCCGTTTCCCTGCCCGCCGTCACGTAACTTTGATGGTTTGTTGCGCGTCTTGTTGCTCAAACTGAGGCAGATCCACAAACGCGCAAACTCAGAGAAGCACAAAAGGCTCGCTGCAGTGGGCCAGTCCTCAGATCAAAGAGCGTGCAGTTACATGCCGACTTGCCAGCAGAGCAGTTACCCTCCGCCGGCTTTTTAAAATGTTTAACATCCTACACTGCGGTTTGTCTGTCTCCTAAGGCGGTGCACTTCTATATTTTCGTATATTATAATGTACAGAACACAAAGCTTGAAGATGCAGCTCACGTCATGGCGGCCTCACCAAAAAAAACAAAAACATTACCTATAGTTTTTTAAACCTCTTTTTCTGTCACGTACCTCGTAAGAACACGCCCAAAAAGTAAGACCATAAACGTCGGCACACCTTAATTTAGTCTAACAAGGTGTAAATAAAGGTATTATGACAAAGTGACTGCCATGTCATAGGACTCAAGCCCCCTTGTGTCCATAGACAGAATTACACACTTCGTGATAGGAAACTGTGAAAAAGACCATTTCTTTCTTTTATTTTGGTTTCACATACAGCAAATCATTGTTGTTATTACATATGCCACAAAGCATTATTCGTTCCCCTTCTACTGATCAGTCTAACATACATGCACAAGTGGAAGTGCTTATCAAGTGGCTGTGAATATGAAAACACACTGTCACAATACATGATGCAAACTATATTTACAAAGTGTAGAAACAAAGGGGGGTTATGCTTAAGCTTTACTACTTTGAGTAACAAAAAAAGGTATCGCAGGGCTTCTGTTCTCGATAAGATGCTGGATTGTATCACAAAATAAACAACAAATGGACAAAACACAAAGGATGACTACACGGTTACATATTTATGCTCTGGAAAGATTTGGTTTCATTGGGGGGTTTTTTGTTCTAAAATGTTTGTGCATGTAGAAAATGTCACAAACAAGCATATTCATGTCTTAGAACAGAGTAAGAGAACATGTCACAATTCAGAGGAACCGATCACATCAGGGTTACTGAGGTCTGAACCACAAACTAACTATACTGACTGGTGTTGTTTCACATGCATGCACCTCTGCCACACTGGAGAAACATATTTGTGATTTAGCTGTTTATTATGAGAGGATGATGAGGATGCCAAACACTACACAATGAAAACTTAGAACCATTGTATATGAAAAACAAAAAAACTTTTCTCCCAGCATACATGAAATGCCACGATTCCTTCTAGTCCTCCTGTTCATGCAACCAGATGTTTTTCAAACACCGGGGAAGCAGCTGCAGAATTTATCTCTGTGGTTTCATCCACTTTATTGCTACCGGGCTCACAGAGGTCTCTTTTCTCCATCATGGTGTATGGAAAAGATGAAACATCACAGCTAGTGAAGTCCAGTTTCTTGGGAGCACTGCAGTTGCTAAAGTCCAGCTTCCTGGTGCCGTCGCATCCGAATTCTAGCTTCTTAAGGCGAGTGAGGCTCTTGATGCTGCCAGGCGGTCTGCCAGGGCTCACCTTATATCCTGCTGCTTTGGTGGTTCCAAGGGGCCTACCAGGGCTTGTCTTGAAACCGGCTGCTCTAGTTGTCCCAAGTGGACGCCCAGTACTTGTACGGTACCCAGCAGACTTTGTGGTCCCAGATGGCCTCCCTCTCCGCCCTGACTTCGCTGTGCCCTTCTTTTTCTTAGAGCACTCAGGCCCTAGAGCCTCACCGGCTCTGATTCTCACCGCCTGTGGCTGGAAGTCATTCTGGGCGTCTTGTAACTGGCACGCCATGGCTTTGTGCATGCCCTGTGGCAAAGGGGCAAGGCCGGCAAGGGACAGCTGCAGACCTGGGTTTGTCGGAGAGGGGTAGAATTTGTTGGACTGTGTGCTACATAAATCAAAGTGGCTGCCTGGATGACAGTCCTCTGTCAGTGCACTCATGCAATAGTCACTGCTGCTGGTGGTCACTTGGTGCATCATTTTCTGTTGGGGTGCAAAGAAATACATGAGCTAGAAAAGCCACGTTTTCTGCTGACAAACAACCCAGTTTTAGTAGCTGACTTCTAGTGGCCCAAACAGGCCTTTTTAGCACTGCAACACAAAACACACAAACATAAGTGATGTCCGCAATAAACATGTTCAAACAAAGTCATCGTTTGCAAAAATGCACGACATGCATAACAAGAAATTTAAATGATCAATGCCGTAGATCGCCGAACTACTCAAAGAGCGAAAGATGAACAGTTCGTACCTCATTTGCTTGTGGACGTTGGAGTGGAAAGGGTTAATTTCGACTCGTCTACACTTCCTCTCCCTGACGGCAACAACATCTTTGTGAAGGCGCTGCACAAACTACGCCCTAGCGTCTGCGAGTGTTGTCTCGAAGCGGGTCTGCTGCATATTTCAACGCTCAGTTAATCCTTTACGCAGAGGTTTGGATGAGAGTGGCAGCCATTTTCACCCAGAAAAAAAGAAAAGGGGGAAAAAAATTAAACCACCAGGCACCAACTACGCATGCGCGAAAGCGTCCAGGAAACGTAGTGACTGATCCGTGACGCAATGGGTTTCTGTAGAATGAGAAAAGTATCAAAAATGTATCTAGTAGTAAAGCATGGAACTGTGGTTCCCGTGGAACCAAAATTGTATCTCCACAGCTGGCACACTGTCTTGAACCAACTGTCTATTTATTAAAATATAGCAATGATGATGTACCAACTAACTATGAGATCACTGGTCAGTATAATGAAACCTGTTTATTTGTGCTTTACAAAGATAACAAAGATCAGCAATCGATTTTTCTACTTTTTTATTAACATTTTAAGCACAAACACTGGATTTATAGGGCAACAACAGTGCTGGAACAGGTCACAATCTACAATTTTCAAAGTTTCTCCTTCGCCAATGGTCGTCTTTGCAAAATTAAGTCCACAGGACTTAAGTTTCCCTGATGAGCTTGGTCAGCTTCTGGATCTTTGTTTTGGTGGACATGTCCACATACTTGTCTCCGATGCTGACGATCATGCCGCCCAGGATGGAAGGATCCGACTGAGAAGAGACACGGGCATGAATGTTAGTCAACACATGTGAATATGAGACTTTCCCTTACATTAAGATAAGATAATCACGTTTGCATATCTTGGGGGTAAGGAATAGTAAAAATAGTGGATTGAGCCTACTTTAAAATCTCTTTGATATATCGCAGTTAAAGCCTTTTGCAAAGAAGACAATGAATATTTGCTTTTAATCTATAAAAGAAAAAAAAGAAATATAATGTTCTATAATTTAGCCTCTGAAGGATATATATGAACTTAATGATCAGTAATTATCTTAAAAACAGATAAGATTTTCATGAGTTTGACACTCATGAAAATGAGTGTCAAACAGACAAAATGTGCGCTTAAACGTTAACTCACCAGTCTGAGATAAGACATGTTATGCAAGCAAAATAACCCCACATCTTAGAATTGACTAGTGCACAAAAAAGTTTCCCCCTGAAGATAAAATGCATCAGGAAGATGTTTATGTGCAGATTTTGGGACTTTGCATTCGAGTTGTACCTTTGTTTCCAGCTTGATGGTCTCACCCTTCTGAAGAAAGCCTTTAAGAGCTACTTTCAGCTCTGAGAGATTAGCTTCATCCAAAGGCTGCAATGGATAAACATTCACTATCAAGGTACAATATGGCTAACTCAAGAATACTACAATTGATAAAATAAATGACATATATAGCAGCAGATATCATTTAAGTGATGTGACCTGTTTTCAGTATCTGAAAACAAATTTAGGAACATATCTTGCTTATATACACATTTCATACCTGTGCAGTAGTGACGGAGCAGATCACCTCTCCACGGTGTGCACTCATCATCTTGCTGAAAGCGTTAATAACGTCCCCAGTTAATGTAAGACGACCATTGTCAGCCAAAACATCTGAAGAGGAAGAAAAAAGACAATACGTGTTTGAGCACAATTCTCCACTTTTCTATCTTCTCAGAGCCAAGTGTAGATTTTGTATTACATCAGTTTAAAGTAAACAGTGTGCGATTGTACCCAGTTCTTCCTAGTAACACTTGTTTATTTATCCTTAATCAAATAAAAGTTTACGTCTATAGCACATTAAAACAACTCGGTTGAAAAAAGTGCTATAAAGTTTATGAAAAATATACATAAGAGTCACACTAAAATACACAATACAACCATGAAAAATAAACTGTCACACAAGTAAATAAGACTGCAGGATAAAATCTGAACGATAAAACCAGGGATATTTTGATCAACTTGGACTGTAAACCAGTGAGAATAACCTATTCTTTTTTTTTTTAAATCAGTGTTTTAAAATGACAGAGTGTTTGGTGGGCTCTTATGTGAAAAAGTATATACATGTTATTTCCTCATAATCAAGATACTTCCAGCTGCTCCGTTATTTCTCCAAGGGGGTTGCAGATGTGCAAAATTTCATTTGCTAAAGATTTTATGGTGGATTGCCTTCCTGATGCAACTGAATGTATGAATCATGATCGTAGTAAGGAAGACTTGTGAGTGTTCAAAAAGAGCTATGCAAAGAAAAGACAATTTAGGCCCCGATACTAGACTTCACTAGATGGCTTTCTTTATGTTTTGATCAGAAAGAGGTTCTTAAACAATTTTCCACCCACGTATGTCCAATTGGACATTAAGAATAAAGAATCATGTGAAATATCAAGGACATGCATATGTAAATGCTGCAACCATCACATGACTAGTTGCAAAAGCAGGTTCTTCACTTTCGGTCTTGGTAAAATCATATCAGGCATGTGCTGGTGGACTGTTGTCTTTGAAAATGTAACAAAAGTAGGTGCAAATTCACTACATGTGTACACATGCACGCACAATTAATGACAGAGGTGTCACAGCAGTAACACGGGTCTGTGATCACTCACTGATGAGGTTGACTGTGATGGGTGAAACCTTGGCCTTTGTAAGGGCATCGGTGAAGGTCTTCTGCTTGAGGCTGCGCTTGACATGAGGATTCATTACAACGCTCTTAATCTTAGGGTCCTTGATCAGGGCCTGAAAAACAATGTGGCAAAACAAATATTTAACAATCGGGTCACTAATCTCATTATTAATTTAATAAAGGTATATTTAAACATCCTGTAATGCTAAGTAAATATATCACAGTAATATCCACTCAACCATGTGATCGAATATTAAGTAAAGCATTATTTTCGTCATTCAGTGGCAGCAACATTAAAAATTGTTTCCTTTTTGTTGACTTACAGTCACTTTTCCCAGCTCCTGCTCCACTTGGTCCAGTTTGTTTTGCTTACTGGCAGCTGAGAACAGAGCAGTGGCATAACGGCCCTCCACTCCATACACCTGGATGGGAGGCTACAAGGACATTTACAGGGATAAGCTACCTTAACACCCATATTAACCCTGTCACAAATTACTGAAGATGTTTATTGAACAGCACGTCACTTACCTTAACCAGTTTGGCTGCAGGTCTGATCACAGACGTGCTGAACTGGCGTGCCTGCAAAATAAAATTTGTATGATGTCAAAAAAAGGAAACCGAAGCCTGAGCTGATGAATTACTGGCCCGCTTTGCACCGTTTACGTTGAACTCATTTAGCTGGTATGCTAACACGTTAGCAGTCATTCAAGTGCAATGCCTCGTGTGAATTCTTTTTGAAAGTTCAGCGCTTATTTCTGCTCCCCAGAATGAACAAAAAACACATAATCGGCTTTTGCAGATATGAAAACAAAACTAATCCCTATTATAAAGGTTAAAATTTAAAAGCGATAAGTGAATGTCATACCTGCTGTCCTAGCATGAATGCTGCCATTTTCTCCTACAGCTGTCCAGAGTAGAACGACCGACTGCGCAAGTGTGCTTTAGAGGAAGACGTCTTGCTGTGGGTAATGTAGTTCTTCCTGTGCAGCGCATTGTGAATGCGAGTCCCCAAAACAACAAGCTTTTACGGAATTAAATTTGTTTGTTTTGATTTGTTTGTTTATATTATGTGTAGTAATTAATATTTTAAGGTAAAGCAAATCTATATACCATCAGGAAGTCTTTTTGAGTATAAGGTTAGACATAGCGTTATTCTCTTTAGCCTATTTGTATCTCGTATGAGATTTAAAGTAGGCAATAGCAGACAATAAAAAAAACAAACACTTTTTTCTGTATTTGATATGCCTGGTCACATTGACAGGAAAACTGTATGGCTGCATTGCACATACATATCAGTAAGATATAAAAAAAACAAAAAAACACTGGAATTTAATTTACAAAAGAACTGCACAAACACGTTAATCGGGCTGTTCGTAAATTACTGCACAACAACCTATACAACCTATATAATTCGGAATTATATGGGTTGTTGCATTCCTAATGCATTTAAATAAGGAATTATTATTTCCTCATTTAAATGCATTAGGAATGTTCCAAAAGGCACAAAAACAGGTGTAGCAGAAAAAATCATACACTTCTCAGTGTCTCAGTGTGGTCTAAATTTAGATCTAAATAACAAATTTAAAATTCGGGATGTGGAAAAAAAATATAATTATATAGCTCTAGTGTAAAGATCAAAATTATTATTTGAGCATGAATGCGTTTCTGGTATTAAGTTGGGCATTTTGATATGGGAGTATATGGGCATTGGCTGACGTTTGGAGACAATCTCAAGTGGTCATTTAAGAAACTGTAGCTGTTTTGTTTACATTTGAAGTTTGTCTTTGTACATTGGTTGCTTTTTTATTCATTTTCAGTCCAGGCCTTGAATCTGAACATTTTCTGAGGAATAAAGATGTTTGTTAAGGTAGTTAGGAAACAAAAATGTTAATTATTTAGGCATAAGAAAGGCACCCAACTCAAGGAATGAACCAGGTTTGTTTCTACACATAACAGAACTTAAATTTAAATTGTGTCTTTAGCCAAAGTTGGTTCTAATCACTATGTTTAGAGAAGATCAGGAGAGAGGTACAACTACTAAATCTCTAAAACTGTGGAGGCTTTTTGCTTTAGTGGTGTATTTTAGCCAGTGGTGTTTGTTGTCTTTGACAAAACTGATGGTTATGAATGCAGAAAAGTAGCATCTGAGTGGCAACAACTTAATTTTTCAGCATGACAATAATCCCAAACACTTTTTGCACATTTAAATATGCATATAAATCACTTTTTATTTTTAAGATAGGTAGTTTGCCGGTTACTGTGGTGGCATGTGCCACCCTAAAATAAGGAACAAGTAATAAAATATTACGATAAATAACCTTGCAATAATAGTGTTGTTTATTACAATCAGCTAGCATTAACACTTTTGAGGCTAGCTACAATTAGCATTCAATATAAACTATTAAACTGAATATATTGCATGGTGTTAACCCCTCCTCACCAATTAAAAGGAAGTTAAGAATGAAGGTGTGTGTTATTAACCCTCTGAGGCTGACGGACGTGCAGGCATCTCCAAATCACATGACTGATTAAAGATGAGAGATCAACAAGATGCAGCCATGCTGACTCACCATTTCATCTTGTATTGAAATTGGGGAAACAGGAGGAGTGAAACACCTCCTGCTGTCAGGCCTGTGATGTGCTCCTCTGTCTTGTGGTGGAAAGAAATGCCACAAATGATTTGTGGCATGTTATTGTGATACTCCATTGTTCTTTAATTTTAATTTAGTACTAGTTTTAAACTGTTGTACAAAAAAATGCCCAAGGTGTTGGCATCATTTTTGAGTAAATGGTTGTATAACTTTACTGTTTGCAAAATTTGCGCACAAGGTTTTAAAATTTACAATTTATATTTGCATTTCAAGTTATGAAAATGATTAACCAAACATGTTTGTGGTTTTCACAGTAAAAACTTTTTCTTTCTTGGGTTTTGCGGGTTCTTTGTATGATTTTAGATCAGTTGTGTTAATATTGTATGCCAAAATGAAAAACATAACTTGTAAATTCAGACGTGAGATTATGCTGAAAAGAACGATACCAAATGTTAAAATGTCTTCATGACAGCAGAGATTTCTGAGATCATGTATAAATTTAAGCATATAACAATTTTATTTTCTAATATCTAATTTATTTCTATTAAAAAGAGTGTGAATATTTAAACTTGTATTTCTAACTGATACACCTGCTACATGTTGTGTAGCTTTCTGGATTGATTTTATACTTATTGGGCTACAGGCTTATTTATTAAAAGCTATACAGTACATAAACTCTCTGAAATACTTAATTGTGTTGGCCAACGAAATTAGGAAAGTTACAGACTATGTTTATATGTAATGTGCATAAAGTGCATTTGATGTATTATAACCATATATAGCGCATATTACAGAACGTAACACCTACACATGTGTAAAGAAAGGGCTGATTTTACCACCCCATTTGATTTCCATGCCACACTAAGAACATTTCTTATCCGCCCCTGGACCCCCGCACACGCGCGCGCGAGCATACGCACATGCACGCGCTAGCTGCGAATTGACCAGAGAGCTCAGTCAGTAGGACGTAGCGTAGCACGGACACCGAAACGTAACGAAATAGCAAGATATTTTCCCGAGGAATTTTGCAGCTGGTCGGCTCGCTAGCTGAGGCCAAACCAGGCATGGACGACAAGTCATTCACCAAGGAGCTGGACGGATGGATCGAACAACTGAACGAGTGCAAGCAGCTGACAGAGAACCAGGTCAAAGTCCTCTGCGAAAAGGTGAGGTTTTCCAGGCGACTTATTAGTACCCCACATTATTAGCTTTGCGCAGTGCTAGCCGACGGTTAGCCCGTACGCCCCCCCTGAATGGCTGCTCTAATAGAAATATTGCCTGGACTCAGACATTATTGCATGTGGCCTTAAAGGAGCACACCATTTGACTGTAGCTGCATGCAGAGGATTTCTAAGACAAGCCGAGAAGATGGAGGGGGGATGCCTGCGAATGTTTTCCCTACCTACGCCCACTGCTTGTCCTAAAGTGCACTGACAGAAGCACACAAGAAAACTCTTTGATAATCTGATTTCAGAAAGCAGGAATATTGACATTTGGCTTATTAATGACTTGTTTACTCCACAGGCTCCCAAACTGCACCACTCTCTCTTACATGCTAACCTGTTTTCTTGGTTCTCATGCATAGGCCAAGGAGATCTTGACAAAAGAGTCCAATGTGCAGGAGGTAAGATGCCCAGTGACAGTGTGTGGAGATGTCCACGGGCAGTTTCACGACCTAATGGAGCTGTTTAAGATTGGAGGAAAATCTCCGGACACTAATTACCTTTTCATGGGAGACTATGTTGACAGAGGCTACTATTCTGTGGAGACTGTTACTCTTCTGGTTTCTCTTAAGGTATTAAAAAAAAAAAAGTCACCTTAAAATAGATGTGTTTTTGTTTTTTTTATTGCTGTGTATAGTACTGCAAATTTTGGTATTGATCCGATACCAAGTAAACACAGATCCAGTATTACTGAAACCAGTATCATTACTGCTACATTTAACTTATAAAGGCAGCTTATTGAGGGAAGAGCAGTGTAATATGACCTGTGAGATGAATGATTATAAATTTACTGAATTAGAGGATAGAAGCACAGTATTGATCCGATTGTGCTAGTAACGATCTGATACCGGTATTGATATTTGGATCGATCAACCAAATGTGTTTTTCTTCGTAGGTCAGGTTCCGTGAACGGATCACAATTCTCAGAGGGAACCACGAGAGCAGACAGATCACGCAGGTGTACGGTTTTTACGACGAGTGCTTGAGGAAATATGGAAATGCCAACGTTTGGAAGTACTTTACAGATCTGTTTGATTATCTTCCCCTTACTGCGCTGGTAGATAACCAGGTAACGTTGTGTTTTCAGATCCAATGTGAATCACAGAACCACTGAGCTGTTATGTGTTGTTTATTTCATTCTCTTCTTTAAAAGATATTCTGCCTCCATGGAGGATTATCCCCATCAATAGATACACTGGAACACATCAGAGCGCTGGATCGCCTCCAGGAGGTTCCGCATGAGGTAAACAGAGATTTCATAAATGCTGTCATAACCCGCTGATGTTTAGAGATTAATTTAGGAAATATCCCAGCTGACTGCTTTAGCGTCAGCATACACATTCAAGAAAGTTCACCATGAAGTCTGTAGGTAATCACTTTATGCTAACTCTCTTCTTTGTACCGAATAGAAGTTTCACTAAATAACAGTGGCGTGCCTTTTACCTTTCAGGGTCCAATGTGTGACTTGTTATGGTCAGATCCGGATGACCGCGGTGGCTGGGGCATATCTCCACGCGGTGCTGGTTACACATTCGGGCAGGACATTTCTGAGACATTCAACCACGCAAACGGCCTCACTTTGGTTTCAAGAGCCCACCAGCTGGTTATGGAGGTACTCTGACTTTGTTTGTGTGCTGCAATTAATTCTGTTTTTTCTTCACCAGATGCACCCTTCCCAGTCAGTGGCTATAAAATAGCTAACAGGCAGCCGATGTCTTGATTTAGGGTTATAACTGGTGCCACGACCGCAATGTAGTGACGATCTTCAGTGCACCAAACTATTGCTATCGTTGTGGAAACCAGGCAGCAATCATGGAGCTTGATGACACGTTGAAATACTCCTTGTAAGTAAAGTTTGTCATGTGTAATAATGCAAACATATATTTTTGCAAAGAGGGGACATGCTTCGTACAAAGTTCAACAAAGCCAGTCGTTCATTACTTTAACTGGCTCGACAACACCTGGTTATCAACTTTCTCTGCTAAGTCATCTCTTAGGTCACATGACTCTTCTTCCTCACAAAATGATCCCTGTGAGTGCCACCTACTTCAGTCACAGATGCTATCAGATGATAATGATAAAGTGGTGACAAATAGTCTTTAAAGAACATAATGTAGAAATTAAGTGCACAGAGTATTCAAATAAACATTTTACTTCAAGTTAAGAATTTTATGGCTGAGTGCACATTAGAGCTCTGACACTTTAAACATTAAAGGTTAGCTTAAAGGTTGGCAGATCACATTAATTCAATGAATGTTATCGATTGAACAAATATTCCTGGTGTGCATTCTAGATTCAGCATAAAAATACATGTATATTCTTGGGGTAATGCACTTCATTTAGTGGTTTTAGTTTAACAGCTTTCAGCCAATCTATATTAAACCTACTGTAAATTAAAGAGTCAGTGAAAATGTGGCACTTTCAGCCAATAGAACATAACTTACTCTCACCCAGGTTGAGGATTCGGTATAGGCTACTATGGTAATTTTAGCCAGGCTATCTTTGTGAAACAGAAACTCTGACTTTAAACTTGACATAGCTGGCTAAACCATTACTCTCACTTTGCAGACTTAAACAAACAAACCTTATTATTCAGTATGTGAGATGATGAGGAGCCCTGCCCTTTCTTTGCTTTAGCCTACAGTTTGACCCTGCACCACGCAGAGGAGAACCCCACGTGACGCGGCGTACGCCGGACTATTTCCTGTAAAGATCACTGCTGAGAACAGTAATGGGCTGCACAGAGGCTTGGGGAAAAGAAGCCTTCAGTTCCTCTCCCCTGAAATTGTGTGCCATAAGTACAATAAAATGGAAACTGTAACGTCTAGATGAACACCACCGTCCTTTTAACTCCTTCCTCTCTGTGCATGATGTTTTAATTGCTAGAAATGATTGCTACTATGAACAATACTGTCATAATACCTGCTGGATTGTCAGGAAACATGAATGAACTACCGCTGAGAATAATGACTAGATGTTGATAAGCAGAGTGTGTCACCACATACAGTATATACGCTGCATCTTTCACTTGGCATGGCCTCAAACAAAAGGTTGCAGTGCATACAATGTGAACTCTTTTCTTTTTGTAACTGAAGCAAAAATGCTTATTTTGTGAGATGATAGAAACGAGTATGTTCTCTTTGCACTTTTGTATTTGATTTTTATCACACAGCACTGACAAACTTTGTTCTTTTTATATCCCGTTATAGTGTAAGTAGTTCTCTTTCTGCTGTCTCATATGGGAGTTAATGTATTTCATTTAACTAGGCAATACTGGTACAAATGGCATCAGATGTAAAATAAATAAAAATAATAATATAACTTAATGTTTTGCACTCACAGCTATAAAAAAAAATAAAACAGGAGTTGCTTTGTCATTTATTTCCCATTTTTGTACAGCTTGTGACATTATTCTCTAGGAGTGACCACTAGATGGAAACAGACACCCAAAGTCGGTGCAGGTGATGAGCTCAGACGCTGATAATGAGCTTTATTGTGAGTGGATTGTGTGCAGTAAACTGGTCATTTTAACATCTGTTTTTCTTATATATTTAATTTCAAATACAGTGTTTTTGCAGTGTTTTTTTTTAATACGAAAAAGGTTTTGTTTCCGGCATGATGTTTTACTTTAATTTTTTTTTTAATTATACATTTCTGATATTAACCAAATAACCTTCCGTTTGCTTTAAGAGGCACTTTATTTTTCTGCACATGTCATGGACCACTGTTATTATCCGTTAATTGCACATGTATGTGTGGAAATCCTTCAAAGTTCTAAAAGATATTAATGATTTACTGCTTGTAAATCAAAGTAGCGATAGTTCGCAGAGCACCGGCGGATGTAGTGCTGAAAATAAAAGCATGATTTAAAGGATTTGACGGATTGCAGCTCAGTTTTTCCCCTCAGCCCCTCAGTCTGCTCATCACAGCTCCTGCTGCTTTACGGAAGAGCGGAACATCACTGCGTGTTTTTTCCCCTCTTATTATATGATGTCTTTCACTAGTAGGAAGCGAATCAGGGCTTTTATTTTGTTGGTGAAGCCCCTCGCGGTTCCTGCGCGCCCTCCGGCCGAGCTGACACTACTGCATTGAAAATTAGCTGGCCGCAGCCTTTCAGGGACTCCTCTTGCGGACCTCCGGAGACCACAGTGCAGTAAGTAACCTGTGCCCGTTTCTCAAAACGGATCGACAGCTTTGTGCGGTGTGCGCTTTGTGTGTCCGACGTGTCAAACAGTGATCAGACAGCTCTTTGCTCCTTGGGGATACCGCTGCTCGTGTGTGGATGTGGCAGGCTGATACTAGTTGAATCTGGGGGGCACAGCTGGACAATTAACGGGCAGATGTAGTGGCTAATTTGGCATTTATAAAACGGCCGCACCTTGATTTTCTTTTCTTTTTTTTGTTGGAAGATTTTGGCGCCTTTTTTTTCCTTCTTCAGATTCCAGAAACACCTCCAGTTACAGTCCAGATTTAACTGGTCTACGTCGGGTTGGACAACAAACCGTATCCATTCAGGGGGCATGTTTACCCTGTGACCACGCACAGAGAGCGGCGTTTTCTAGCGTAGCACATACCAGGCTGAAAAGGCAACAGAGGTTAAATATGTGAGATAAATAACGTAATTGATTGTAAGGAGTTGTTGTGAATTGCAGGTTAATGTGTAGCCACGCAGGCCGCCGTTGATTGGCTGAGAGTGAAGGCAGAAGCAGCTGTGCGTTTATGGATCAAAGGCCGTGTCTGTACAAACTTCACTCCTCTCACAGCGCATTTATTACTGATTTGACATCATATTATTCACACTAACACGGAGGTTGAGGCCAGGAAGTGCCCTTTAATCCTTTTCCAGTAGTAATTTAGTGTCTTATTGGGTCACTGAAGGCTTTTTTGACATCTCGTGAGAACCCCCGTTGAGTTTAATTCAATTTAAAGCGACAGCATGCTTTCTGTACTGCACAGATTTCTTATTCAGTGCCGATCCAGCAGCCATGTTTCAGTTCGAGTTCATTGCTGCCGCATACCTTCTCATAGTAGTTCATCTGAGGCAAAGAACAAATCCAGATCAAGCTGGGTTGGAACAGCATGCTGCATGCACATCCACAAAAAGCATCCACTGGTGTTTTTCCAGTGCAAGTCAGTTTTTCACAGTTCTTGAGATTAACAAATATAATAAAGTTTTAAGTACCCAGTTATTATTATTTATTATATAAATCCACAGTCTTTACTCAGTTTGTAACTTTTTGGTTAAAGAGTTCTCCTGTACATGCAGGGTGCTTTTCAGTCTGGCGGTTGGTGTGTGTGTGTGTGTATGTGTGTGTGTGTGTGCCCAGTTGCAATTTGGTGCTTCACAGTCCTGTTAGGTCAGCCCTCACTTAGCCACATTATGCTGAATTAGCAGTATGGCAAAAGAAGCATTGTGCTCTGCCAGTCCTCCCTCGCTGACTTTTGTCTGCAAGACAAATGAAGCCTGAAGGGGAGCTAACTTCTCTGCTGAGTGCTGGAGCAGGGCCCTGGATTCCTGCAATAGTTTTAGCCAGTTTCCTGAAAACGCTGTATATGTGAAAAGAAGCTTTACTTCAGCGTCATAATTACATCACAAGAAGGTTCCTGGAAATACTTTGACCTGTTTGTCCTGCCTTTCCATGTGAGGCATTAAATCAGACTTTTGACTGCTCTGAACACAAGTAATTTTTTTCCTTCTTTTGGGTCTGTATGCTGCTGTTTAAACCTACTGTATGCAAGCGGAAGCCAATCAGAAGATGGGTTGAAGGGAGTGAAAATATTTAGAAGGTGGTATTAAGTGGGTTGTGTATCAATCGGAACGTTAGTGGATCACTTCCCAGCCTCTCGGGGGCCCACATGTTGACACATCCTTGGACAAGGCACTGAACCCCGAGTTGCCCGTGATGCATTCACTGGAGTGAGTGTGTGTGTAAGTGTTTGAAAGCACTTAGGCATAGATAAATGTGTGTGTGTGCGCGCGATTGAGTGAATGGGACTTGTAGTAGAAAGCACTTTGAGGGCTCAAATTGAGTTGATAGGCGGTAACAGTCCGTCAATCTATTTTATGAATGCCCAGGATTATTTCAGACTGTGAATCATGCTAAGCCACTCTAGTGCTAGTCCAGGAATACAAATGTGGTACTGAAAACGACTATGATAAGTATCACCGTGTGCAAAATCGGTTACATTTATTGCACCTGTTATGATGACTGTAACGTTTTGTTTCCCCAGATAAAAATGGCAGCCGAGCTATCTACTTCCATAAACATCAAGGAGCCCCGCTGGGACCAGAGCACATTTGTGGGCCGGGCTAAACATTTCTTTACCGTGACAGATCCCAGGAACATCCTCCTGACAAATGAACAACTAGCACACGCGCACAAAATCATCACCGATTACAGGTAACCAAGTCGCTCAGTTTTTCAGAAAACTAAGTGCCGCTCTAAGACGAGAACTATGATTTTACACGCTGGCTGTCTTGTAGGGAAGGTAAAGTCTCTCCAGGGCTGACGGAGGATGAACTGTGGAGAGCCAAGTATGTTTTTGACTCAGCTTTCCATCCCGACACTGGAGAGAAGATGATCCTGATTGGCCGCATGTCCGCACAGGTTCCAATGAACATGACGATCACTGGATGCATGATGACATTTTACAAGTAAGATCATGTGCGAGTAAACTGTCAGACTGCCACAGCCACACCCAAGCCTATTATAGCTTCTTTTTAAGCAGCAGAGCATGTCATTGAGGGAAATTCAAATGTGCTGGTTTAAATTTTGTTGCTAAATTTTCACAAGTGCATGCAGTATCGCTGTTTCTGCTAGTATAGAAGGAGCCAGTGATGGCATTTCTACGTAGGAGAGTAAAAATATCTGTTTACACCCAGTAATCCATATTTTTAATGATTTAAAACGGTCTTTTCAATTGACAGGACAACTCCTGCTGTGCTGTTCTGGCAGTGGATCAATCAGTCTTTCAACGCAATAGTGAATTACACCAACAGGAGTGGTGACGCTCCCATAACGGTCGGGTAAGAGGCAGCTGCTTTGGCGCTGATGCCGGCACATATTAACCCTTTAATTTAACAGTTCTGGTGGGCGGTTTTTGTTGGTTTTTGTTTGTGTGACGTGACCGGTGCCTCTTTTGTTCGCAGTCAGCTTGGCACAGCTTATGTGTCTGCCACCACGGGGGCAGTTGCCACCGCTCTCGGACTAAATGCACTAACAAAGGTATCAGTTCATCTAACCCCATCCTACATCTCCTGTTAATGCTTTGACTTCAGACACGTGGATGTGCTGGCATGAAGTTAGCCATGCAGTCATTGTTTCTCACTGGGAGCCTATGATTTTTAGAGCATCACGCTCAGTAATCATGTTGTCATGCAAGCTTTTATATGGACTTTGTGGCAGAAAGGCCTTTCTGTAAAGCATCTGAAGTACTGGTGTGGATTCTTGAAGCTATGTTTACATCTGAGCTTCCTCCTTTTCTCCTGCTGTAGCACATTTCACCTCTGATCGGACGGTTTGTTCCATTTGCTGCTGTAGCTGCTGCTAACTGTATCAACATCCCGCTGATGCGACAAAGGTAAGGAGCACTGGTCTGTCCATCTGTCTGTCCCACTCTTTATTGAATATATGTACTTCTGTATGCAGGATAGCCAGCTGAGTTTGGGAGTGACTGCTAATCTCTGTAGTGCAGGGGAGAAACTACTACTGTGCTACTATAGTCTACCAATGATATAATTTTGTTATGATAAAAAATTTAAAAAAAATATTCATTGGCCACTCTACACCATTAAATAATCGGGCCCAGCAGACTTTACTATATAGTTGTCAACACAATCTCAGTTTAAAAGACATAACTTTGAGTGACAATCTGTATATTATTTGGACAGCAAAGTCTGTTAAGATCATAATGCATGTGCAGTATCTGTAAGCAGTAAGTAGAAGGTTATTGATGGAAAACCTAATGGGCTGTCGTGCAGACTAAGGCGCAAAGAAGTGCAAACTAGTTAGTGTCTGACATCTACATTCTAACATAAGGTGTCACTGGTCTGTGTTTTCACGTCACAAACTCAGATTTCTGTAATTTAATGAAACCGTAAATTTCTTTTGCTAATTGCTGTCTCTGATTTATTACTATGAAGAACTGGGAGTTTGTCTGTCTGTATGAGGAGTCCCCATGATATGACACAAGCATGTACTGTTCAGAGTCTGCAGCATGCAGTGAAACTGCATTCAGTGTTTTTCACTTCCACAAGAAAACCTCAGTTGTTTTCCTTTAAAACAGGTTTCCAGACATTTAATTTATGAAAGTACGATGCGTTCCGTGCCGTCCATGTATTTCATTTCAGTTTCCAGGTTCTTCAGCAGAGGTTCTCGTGCATTTCCAGAAATGCTCTGGATATTTTGCAGAACATTCAGCATTCACACTCATGTATTTCCAGAACTGTAACCAGTTGTGCTTGTTGTCTTCAGAGAACTTCAGCATGGTATACCTATAACGGATGAAAATGACAACAGGTTAGGAGAGTCATCAAAGGCTGCACAGCAGGCGATCTCTCAGGTTGTGGTTTCCAGGATTCTCATGGCTTCTCCAGGAATGGGTATGGAAGTGTTTTCTCACTTTAACATCTGGCCTCAGATATTATTATTAATTTCAGAAATAAAATCAATTTTGCTCTCTTTTCAGCTATTCCCCCATTTTTAATGAACCATTTGGAAAAGAAGGCCTTTCTGAGGGTAAGCACACGCCTGAGTTTAGACAAAAACTGAGAAAGGCTTTTTTATAATCACACATCAGAGGGACGAAAACCCCTGAGTGCGTGAGGCCGCTCTCGGATGGGAATTCTCTGCCGCTTTTGTGCCTCTCATTCGGTTTTTTCTGCCTGGCCTTTTTCAGAGGTTCCCATGGATGAGTGCACCTATTCAAGTCAGCCTGGTGGGATTCTGGTGAGTTGCCAGAGATAATTCACCTGATACGTTCACCATCATGTGCAATCTTCTTTTTACTACAAACATCCCACAATCATTATATAAGATCACACAATGCTGCCATTTACAGTGTAGTGTAATGTTCCTAATAAAATGCCCTAAGATTTGTTAGCTCAGTGGATAACGATGTGAACATGCTTCAGCCTGTGTGTGAGATCTAATATCTGGCTCAGTAACTCAATTATTTTTCACATGAAACTGAATCTGCTGCTTTCTTTTTTCTTCTTCTTTAAAGATGACTCGCACGTCATCCCAGCGTTTCACGTTATGCTTTCTACTCAGCATCGCCTCACGTGACATGAGCGTGATCAGTTAAAGTCCTGTGCAACTCACATGACTCTGATCAGGAGCACGCAAGCTAATCCACAAAAATGAGGAAGCAGGCTGCTTTTAGAAGAACACTTACTCACATTATGGAATCTCACCTATCTGCTCCATTACTACAACAACAACATGCAGATGTTTCTGCACCCATATGAATTAAACTACAGTACACCTCCACTGGTTTACACATAATCTCCATTTATGCTGACTTTCTTCTCATTGGCTGCCCCTCGTAAATTGAAGGTGTGATGTCACCTGTTGGTTTCTGAAATCGCATATTGAAACTTCGAGATGAACGTTTCAAAATAGGGTTTATTTTTTTTATTTAATGTGCCCCTAAAGAAGCGATTGGTCCCATAAACTCAGCAGTTTTCACAGGAGTCAAGAATGAAAGATTTTCACATGCATTTCTATAGAAGCAGAAGTTTTTTCTAATCAGAGCTATCGCCATCTGGTGGCTTCTGATAGAATGCAGGTTTAAAGATCTTCCCCCTCCCTGTGATGTTATAGGTTCCACCTATCACAGCAGTGTGTCTGTTTAAAAGTGTGAGTTTATGTAATCAGTTTTGTCCACTACTTTTTACATTGTTGCTTCAGTTCATTGAGGTTTGTGGCATTAATGAATGCTTGCAATGTCACAGCATTTCAGTCAGACTTTGACTCGGCCATTGCACCTTGATTCTGTGCTCGGGATCACTGTCCTGTCACACGACTCAGTTTAAACCAGGCTTTTGTATTTGACTCTAGAACACTTTGGTATACAGATGCGTTCACTGTTAACTCAGTGACTGCATGGTTTCTGCTCCAAAACTGGCTCATCAGCCCTCCGCCATCCTGCCTAACAGTTGGTATCAGGTGTGCTGGTATGTTGTGGTTAAGTTGCTCCAGAAAGCCCGATGTTTACTCAGATGCAACTTTGCAAACCTGAGCTGCCATGTTCTTTTTAAAGAGAACAGGCTTTTTCTTGGAAACCCTTCCATACACATCATATTTGTTCAGTCTTTTTCTAATTGAGCTGACATGAACTTAAATTTAACATGCTATCTGAGGCCTGTAGAGTCTGAGATGTAGTTCCGCACCCGGCCATGCGGTGCAGACACGAAAGTTTATGAATGTGATAACTTCAGAACCAAACCACATAGGAGCTTTAAATTGATGCCATAGGTGTATCTACTAAAAATCTTTGACAAGTTTGAATCTCAGTGACCTCGAGAGGCCTTTAATTTAACAACATGTGAGCTCATCATTTCCGTTTCTTTTTTCAGCCTTGTGTTTGCCACACCACTCTGCTGTGCTTTATTCCCTCAGAAAAGGTGAGTGAACCATTTTTAAGTTATCAGTAGTAAATAGTCTTATTATTATGTGAATATAAGCAGCGTGTGCAGGAGTCTTTCTGGCTAAAAGCTTGCATTACATGCCTACATTGTATGCATTTGACCCAATAACCCCTTTTTCCCGCCCTCTAATCCAGCTCTATGTCAGTCAGTCGCTTGGAGCCGGAGCTGCAGGAGAAAATCCGTGCCAACCACCCAGGAGTGGAAAGGGTTTACTTCAACAAAGGGCTATGAGTGTGTGCAACCACCCCCCCCCCAAATCACCGCCCAACCTCATCCGAACACTGCCATAACACAACTGCAGGCTCGGTCCTCACGTCTCTGCCAGCTCTCCTCATTCAGTGTGCCAAAGTTAAGTTTTTCTCTCCTCACCTCCACCGATCCAGATGGATATCTGAGGACTCCCTCTCACTGTCAGCGTCTTTGTAATGAGCTGTTTGTGTGATTCAGTGTGTTTGTAGATTTTACTGAAACTGCTGAAGATGTTCTCCCAGCGGGATGAAAAGTTTGATGTTTACCTCGACAGATGTTTAGTGGCCCATCGTAAGGTTTTCTTCTGTGCCATATGTCTTTATTACTTAAAAGTCTGTGACTTGTTGATCTTATGTTGACATGAAACCACTGTCACATCGTCTGCCCGGCGGTTTTTCTTTTTTCTGATCTTTAGTCAGATCCGATGACATTTACCAAATCTGTACTTTTTGAACCTCTGTCAAGGATTTCAACCTCCTGGTATTCACTTTAACTCACCTGCCAAATGAGTGATACTAAACAAGCCTTCTCCAGGGATACACCCTCTAAAAATGGGATGTTATAATAGGCCAGCACGGTGCTATTTCATGTCTGAGTAATCAGTGTTTATTGTTCTACTTATTCTACTTGCCAGACACGTGTGAACAAACCACTCTCTGGCTCTTTTAAAAGTATTTTTCTGCCTCTTTAGTGACACAGAGGCTGCGTTTATGAAATGTTAAATTCATATCAATCATTTTGGAAAAAAAAGAACGCTGGTTCTCTCTTCCATCATTCAAGCCTAATTCTAGTATAAGGAGATCTGATTACAACACAAAGTGGCTAAACTGATGTGGAAGATTGTCAGTGTTCTCGAAGTGTTTTTACATGGTTACGTGCATGTAGAGTGTTAGATTTAGATGTTAGTACTTCTGAAGGATGCCATTTGTCAACGCCACATCTGAATGGTTCATCTCGCTAATATTCTGCCTGCTTTGAAGGCTTCAAACAATGACAGATTTTGAGGCCAGTGAGTTTGTGCATTCCTCAAACTCCCAGCCTAAAAGATATCTGCAGCAAAGACCTAGAGCGCCCTCTTTTATTATATCTGCACCTTAGTCGTATCAGCACACATCATAACTAAATTAAAGCCAAGCAAGCTGATAAAGCAGGTACATTTACGCTCTGTACTTTTGTTCTGCAGTTAGCATTTAGGACACAGTTGGTGTAACCTGTTGTGTTCAAAAGAATGCTTCTGTAAGCTGCTGTAAACTCACATATGGTGCCATGCCAAGCTCACCACCAGACATTTCCAAAATCATGAGTGGGGGGGGGGAGATTAATTCAAAGCCACAAAACTCACACCTTTTACCCAACTCAAATGTGTTTCTAGAACCCAGCGTGCATTCAACGAAAATGAAATGCTTGTGAAAGTTTTACCGACTCCTTCCCATACTTTTTTTTGTGAGGTGTTTTTAATGTTTATCATGCTGTAATCTCTTTAAATTTTTCGCTGTAAAAGTACAATTCCAGATTTCCAGTGTTTTCAGAGAGACGCGTCAGAGCCCTCTCCAGCTTATTTGAAGTGAAATTTGTTATTCTAGTGTTCATGGTGACTGAATGTAGCACTTTCCAATTCCAGCTGTTTGCGGTGGGTCTAGAAAAGCACAATGTTGTAGCAAATTTCCAAATGCTGCACATTTTTAGAACTTGTTAAACTGTTCAGTTCCCTGACCACACCGATTTCAGTCTGTGCTTGATCAATTAACTCTAACAATTAAGATTCAGAAAATTCAATTTACCAAATCAAATTTGAACACAGCCAAAGCGAGACAAATCAACTTGAGAGGAAGTCATTTATAGCTTGCATTAATAATTTTTAAAATACTGTGACAAAGAATGTTTTCTGATTGTTTTGCAGTACACTGGGGTGATGTATTGTTTTGACTAAGCAGATACAATAAACTTGATAAAATCCCACAGCGACAATCTGTTGATCCACAGTGCCATCTAGTGGTTTAAAGCAAAAACAGCAACGTGATGTTACAAAAGCAATTTTATTCTAAAAGGCACACAATGTTCAGAAGAACGTGCAAACACGGACACAGATATCTGAGGCCTTATGGACACTTGGAAAAGGCATTGCACAAAAACAGCATACTGGCAGAACTGCAGAGCCCAGAGTGCATCATGGGGAAGCGGCAGGAAGTGCTGTTGTACTTGTCATCAGAAGGAAAAGCAAGAAAGACACAATCTGGCAACATTTCCAAAATAGCTCAACTGTTTTCTAATGATTCACCACAGCAGTGGCTGTTCAGTATCCTCAGATCTGTTGAGATCTAAATAGTACTGAACTATTACTATTATTCTTCAGTGTTTGCTTCTCAGTAACTTGTTTGGCGGACTGCTGGGCCACAGCTGTGTTTACTCTGTTCGTGCTGAGTCTCGCAACAGCATCAGTCCTATTAAGAAAGAAAGAAAAAAAGCTGAGAAAGTGACAGTCTTGCATTAACGACAGTAACGCACAGGCACAGTAACACAGCCTTGCTTACTGCAAGCACAAGGAAGGACATGACGGCATTTAGAGTTCAGCCATTTCAAAACACAAGCCTATTCGTAACAACAGATAAAGACATCCAAGAACATCATCATCCATGTAACAACTTCTGCTTCACTGCAACATTGAATAATCTTCACATACATTGACAGATGACTGACTAAAGCTGGAGTGAGTTGACACATGCTGAAACTACAGCTTTAATCGACCTTCAGCAGACCTCTGCTCACACTTTGAAGATTAAGTCCAAGATAACCTCTGAATGCTGCTATCTTTGGAATGTGCTGGACTTTGCCAGGGTGGCACTTCAACTGGCACTTTAGGTAACACTGACATTCACATCTCACTCCTTAGTTTTGCTTAACAATCACTTTTGTAGCTTGTTATAAAGTTTTTATGCTTTTCTTAGAAATCACACATTTTTTGGGAACGTCAAAATCATAATTTACATTTGGATTAAAGAACTTCATGTTTTCCATCGCTGTATTGGAAAAAAAAAAGATAAATAGTAGTATAAATAGTTTGGAATATAATTATACAACACTTTTCCATTTAAGGAAGATGAACTAAAATAAAACTCTACTGTTTCCATCCTTAGGAAGGGCACCACTGTTTAAATGTCTTTGGATAGATGTTCAAGATTGTAAAGTTGCAGAGATGATCACAGCTCTGCTTCCTGGATGTGGACACCTGCTTCCCAGCTCTAAAGAAGCTGACGCAGGACAGTTGTGGGTCATAGTGTCAACGGGTTTGTCCCCAAGGGCGCCAACCTCAACAAAACACAGCTCATCGTGATCACCTGGTTGAGCTAAAAGAAAACAAGGGACACGCAAGCTTTCTTCAAGTAAACAGTGCTGCCCTGAGGGCACCTACAGCGGATGGATGGGCCATTATTCAATGTAACCCTTTCGGCCTAGCATGGCCCAGCATTGAATAATAGCACTTGCTATTGTAAGCTCAGATTCAACACAAATCCTCCTCGTGGCTCGCGGCCTCCCCGATCAGCAGCGAGTGTTTGTCTGGCTCGCCGAACGCAAGGCTGTTGAGTGAATGCTTGTCAGAGCGCAGCGAGTTGATCGACGCTCGGCTGTAGTTGATGATGCGGTCCATCAGACTGAGTTTGGGGGACGTACGGCGCCGTTCGCCCATTCCGATGTGGACGCTGACGTCAGACAGGCTGCCCTGCTGCCTGCTGGTACCCAGTCTGGCCTCCAGCTTCTCTGCGGTGGGTTTAGTGTAACTATACAAAGACGAAGGGGATAAAATGAACAGACATTTTTATGAATTAACACAAAAGACGAGCACACAGGAGACAATAAATACTTCAACAAAACCCAAACTATTTAATTACCATTTGAGTAAAAGTGAGGACAAAACCACAGAGACGGATGACAGCGCCATGGCAGCCGAGCCCATCCACGGCTGTAACACCAGGCCGATAGGAAGGAACACGCCTGTAAATACACGAGGTTCGTATTTCCGATGAGCTCAAACTGATTTCACTATGATACTAAAAAATTGGATGACCTTGCTCTGCATCCAGCCCCCCAAAGAACCTACCAGCAGCAATAGGAATTCCAACCAGGTTGTAGATAAGAGCGAAGACAAAGTTGATTCTGATCCTTTTGACGGTCTTTTTAGAGAGGTCAATGCTGCCGACCACATCCAGCAGGTCATTCTGAATACAGGACAACAACAGAGGGTAAATTAGGAGGGCGTTAACAGCAGTCTGTGCCAAAAAGATGAAAAAGTTTAAATCCTTTTTTGCACAAAGGTTAAAAACATATCAAGTTAAAGTATCTGCTTTACTCAGTTTTTTACAGATCAAATGTTTTTATTTCAGTAAACAAGTTTTTTTTTTTATGTCAGACATTTGTTTCTGAAGTTTGAGAGTCACTGGTGAACTCTGTCTGCTGTGCAGTCGCCTACACCAGCATGTGATTCAAATCACACTACAAGGCAAAAATATCATCTATGATGCCTTCACGCGAAACGGATGCCTTTGTCGGATCACATTCTCACCCTGATCAGCACCACATCTGCAGCCTCTATGGCCACATCTGTCCCGGTTCCTATGGCGATGCCCACGTCAGCCATGGCCAGAGCGGGCGAGTCGTTGACGCCGTCACCTACCATGGCCACTCTCTTTCCTGCCTCCTGCAGCTGTTTCACTTTGGCCACCTTGTGGGAGGGCAGCACCTCAGCGAACACTTTCCTGATGCCCACCTGGTGGACAAAAAGCAGAATGAAGAGTTTAGAAATGAAACACGAGTTGGGTTTCCAGCTTAATATGACATTAGAGCAGAAAAGCAAAAGATCTAAGCCATCATCTCTTTTACAACTTCACCATCTAGCAACAAAAGTCTACAGATCTACAGAATGAGCATTAATCAACTCTTCATTCGTCTGCTTTGCTTACCTGAGCAGCAATAGCCCGAGCTGTCTTGCTGTTGTCTCCAGTCATCAGCACAACTTCCAGACCCATGCTGGTGAGCGTGTGGACCGCCAGCTCAGCCTCTGGTTTCACTGTGTCTGCTATGGCTATCATTGCACACAGCAGGTCTATGCACAGAAAAAAAAAAGATCTTTAAGGTTCAAGCAGTCAGAAAGTGAAAGAAAGGTACATTTTAACATCGCTACTCACCGTCTACGGCCACCAGAACAGCAGTGCGTCCTCTGCGCTCGTGCTCAATCATGGCTTCGTCGATTTCAGGTTTGACTTGCAGGCAGTTCCTCCTCATCCACTCCCTGTTCCCAATCAGGACAACATAGGTGGCTGTCTGAACCAGGCCTGCAAAAAAACAGCAAGAAAGCATAAAAACAAGGGAAACACAACTTTACCGCAACTGTAATTGTGCAGTAGGAATGCACTCCCTAACATACTCGGCTGTGGGTCCATGATGAGCGAATGGGAGCTGGTGGAAATCCAGGAGTCGCTGATCTGGACAAGGACACTGTTGCGCTGGTTGTTGTCTTCGCTGTCACTGTCCAGCTGCTTCAGCAGACTCTCCGTGTTGCTCACCTGACATCGGATACCGCAGCCTGGCACCGCCTGAAAGTCCACACATGTGCCAAGAGACTCTGTGCCAAGCTCCTGCACGCAAATAATAATGGATCACTATCTTCCACATATACAAGCTGTAGATTATCATCCATCTCAACGTGGGGTCAAATCTGATGAAAAGCAAACCTGTTTGCAGTATTTGGTGATAGCGGCTCCCAGAGGGTGTTCACTGTTGTTCTCAGCTGTGCCTACAATGGCCAGCAGGCGGGAGCGAGGCATCTTATTCCCCTCCACCGCGATTTTTACTTGAACAACTTTTGGGGCCCCGTACGTAATGGTGCCGGTCTTGTCAAACACCACAGACTGAACCTGCATATGAAACATAATATTATAAGTTATTTACTTTGTGACCTCAAAAAATATTAAACAAGTTTATCACCTCTAGCACTGAGAATTTGATTATTTACCCATGTGTCTCACCTTTAATCACCTTTAAGAGTCTTTAAGATTTGTAAAGGTTTTTTTTAACAATAAAGGCAGAACAACAGCTCTGAAGCAAATTAAAGAATCGTGGAAAAACAAACCATTACAATCCGTAAAACAGAAAACTATACTATAAGAATACTTGCGCCACCAGCTCTACCCCTCAGCCTTCTAGTAGATATACCTACTGTATCAATTTCAAAATCCTACAGCACTCTGAGCTCAGAGAACTTGACCTCTGATCTTGAGGTCACAGTCACTAAGATTGTAAAAGATCTTTTAGTAGATACACCTATGGTTTGAATTTGAAACACCGCATTCAAGTTATCGCATTCACAGACATAACAGGGTGATGATCATAACCTCCTGAAAACTGAGGGAACAAATCTGTGTTCTTCAAACACATGACATATCACTGAAAAACCCAGGATGTCCTCTATTTAGTACATCAGGACTTGGTAGGGTAGCTCAAATAAGTCAAAAGATATAGACCAAAAAAAAATGTCCATTACAGAGGAAATAAATGAATAGGGTGGTTCTTGGGAGGATCATACTTGAGAGGTGAAAACCATCCACCAAAATAAAAACACAGAAAATGCATTTGTGAGGTCGAAAAAGCTAATTTCAGATGATAAATCACTAAAATGACTGCTTTATGCATGTCATGTAATCAAATAGGTGCATACATGTGGCACTGTATAGATAAATCAAATTTAATGCATCAGTCTCACCCATTTAATATCTGACAGTATTTATATAATTATAATTTTATTTCTTTGTGTGTTTTCCTTTCTATTAGTTTTTTCTAACTGTAGTTTGTGTTCGAACATGATTTAAACTTGTGATTTTTTTAATTTCCAAATTGTTAAAGTTATGGAGCCACTTAAACTATGTAGGATAACAAAAAGAGATGTTAATGTTTTATGGCTTTTAATGATCCAATCTATTATCTGCATGAATGTGATTTAGAACCAAGGACACCAGAGCTATTCAACGTGTTAAAATAGACAGATGCTCTCTCATATATAACCGCCTGGCTAACACAGAAGTGTCAGAAAATCATCATTTACACACCTTATGCGCCATCTCAAGTGGCTCTCCTCCCTTTATCAGGATACCATTCTGAGCTCCAACCCCTGTGCCCACCATGACAGCTGTCGGGGTTGCCAAGCCAAGGGAACAGGGACAGGCGATGCATAACACGGTTATAGATGCCTGGAAGGCGAAGCGAACCACTGCCTCAGTTCTGGAAATGCATTTGTCGTAACCCTGCAGGAAGGAAATTATGTCAATTTTTCTTTCCAATTCATAAAAATGACTTTAACTTTCAGTGAAAACATAAAACGGGAGTAAAATGGAAAAGAACTCACAGGAAAGTACATCTCCACCAGAGAGAAGTTCAAAAAGCCAATGATGATCCAGGCAATCAGTGTGAGCACAGATATGGCAACAATGAAGGGTACAAAGTAGCCACTAATTTTATCTGCATACTGTTGGATGGGAGCCTAAAAATAAAACACAAAGACATAAACAATTGTACAGCGTTACTCTCGAAGCTGGTAGACACAGTGGACATGCCAAACCATGTAATTCACCTTTGACGTCTGAGCCTCCTCCACTAGTTTGACAATCTGAGACAGCGTGGTGTCCATGCCAACATGTGTAGCACTGACGAGCAGAGAGCCGTTCTGGTTAATGGAGCCTGCAATCACCGAGCTCCCGGGCTTCTTTGTCACCGGCATGGCCTCACCTGGAGTCATAAAGCAACAGCTGGTAAAAAAAAAACAATCAACAGCCAGAAACACAGATCAAAACTGCTTCTGGAATGAATGAAAAAGGCTAACATTAAGCTTCTGAAATGTTTTTTCCTCAAAGTCTCGACTTCAACTATTGGAAAATTTTTGGATGATGCCTAAAAGCCAGGTCTGTCTAAGGAAAAAAAAATTTAAATAACTATTAATTCTCCCAAGAGCAGTCAAATGTCCAGCAAGAATTAGGCCAGAAGGTTGTTGATGGCTAACAAAAGCATCTGGTAATTTGCAACTGGCTAAAAGAACTAAATATTAATTATAGATTAGAGAACATCTAAAATAAAGGTAAACCTATGAACTCAATTTGTGTTTTTTTTTAAATCATGAAAGATTTATGCTGTACAATCACTCTACCCTTGGAAAAAAGTAATATTTCAAAGAAATTATTAAAAGCCCAAAATAACCACGACATTCATGCCTATGATGAGCATAAGTGACCTTCTAACAACTGTTTACAGATATCTAGCACTAGTCCTAGATTTAATGAAGACCAACCTGTGATGAGGGACTCGTCAGCCATGGAATGTCCTACAATGACCCTCCCGTCGACTGGAAACTTCCCCCCAGGAACTACTTTGACTACATCACCTCTCTGAACCAGCTCCACATCCACCTGCTCCTCACTGCAACACACAAACATCAAATAATGCCAAACACTATCATTACAAGAGAAAAACGAATTCCTTTTTGACACTGAACATGAACACCGAGCAATCCTGAATAATAATAATATTGTTAATAACAATGTTACTAGACTGTATAGGAAAGGCTGTTAGAATACACAAGATCAAAGCTGTCAGTTTAATCTAATACTAACTCTGGAAGTTCCCCTGCTGTTGTTTATACACCTTTTGTTATACTGTTGTCTATTTCAACAGGTATTCTAACTGTAAACATTTCAATATGTTGTCATTTAAAACCAAGTCAACATGTGAAAGGTTCCAAAAACAAAATGAGGGTAGAGAACCAGGAGTACCTGAGAACTGAATTATCACTGCCGAGAGTGACCACTGTGGCCTCAGTGGCTTGTAAGGACATCAGTTTGGACAAAGCCTCAGAAGTCTTGCTCTGGGAGATGGCACATAAAACACTTTGACTTTTTAATACGCATGTATCAATTTTTAAAAAGACAAATATCAATAAATATAATGAGCTCAACCTTGGCTATCTGTTCCAGCCAGCGTCCCAGAGAGATGAAGACAAAGAGCATGGGCGGTGTGTCGAAGAACGTGATGGGATTGACTTTTGCCTTCTCCGCCATGGCCACAATTAGGACGACGAATGAGTAGGCGAAAGCTATGGAAGTGGCCAGAACAATTAGCACATCCATGTTGGCAGACTTGTGTTTCAAGGCTTTCCAGGCTTGAATGTAGAAGTAGCGACCTCCAATAACCTAAGAAGAGGGAGAAAAAAAAACAAATAAACAAAACAGAAACCTTTAATCTGACTCTACGCCTTTTCTCTCCTGAGGGAAAAAATTAATACCACTATAACTTAGACTACAACTACTACAAGTTCCCTATCGTGTTTCCTGGGAGTGAAGTTAATCCCTGTGATTTACCTGTACTGGCACACAAAACAGGAAGGAGAGGAGGTTCATGATGGAGAGGCCTGGGAGCAGCTGTCTCTCCAGAAACATGGTGGAGTGGTAGCGGTTGCGGTCATCTGCTGTATTGTTGTGATGATGTGAAACTGTCATCTGGTGGTCCATAATAATCATGTAGATCATCATTCCCATCACAGGCACACAGAAAAACAAGCTCACAAGGAAAGACTTCATCCACCTTAGCAAGGGAATATATTATTAAATTAGTAACAGATTTTAAGTAAAAAGTAACAATAAAAGCAAACGTATGCAGACTTTAATAATCATAACAAAAGGAACCAAGACACAACTCTCTCACAGCCAGTATGACTAAACAAAACAACATTCACACACATTTGGAGTGATATTTTGTGAGGAGATATAATATTGATATTTATTAAATAAATATAAATCCTCTGGAATTACTAACAACAACAGGGCTAATCTCATGCACCAAAACCCTGGGATAATGTTAGTCGAGCAAACTTACAATAAATCAGCTCAACTCAAAAACCAATTAACCCAATCTAATTTATAAATGCAGACAGATGCCAACATGCTGCCATCAGTCTGAATGAGTCAACAAGCACAACTCGACTCGACTGCCAGCTGATTATGTTCCTATGGTACAGGAAGGCCACAGAGTAGCAATGTCAGGTAATGTGAATTTTTGTTGAACGTGTAAATGTTGCTATCACAGCAACACATGTGTGATTTTCAACCACTTATCACAGTTTACTGTTGTATTATCAGGAACAGATTGCAAGTTATTGTTACTTGATCTTATCAACTCCAGAATGATATCCGTCTGCATTTGAATGGGGTCTGATATCAGACTGATATTTGATTGACCCCGTCCTATGATGCAACTTATGGCAGGCTTTCATGCCAGTGTTGTGTGTTTGACAGTCTATTTGGAGGAAAAAATAAATAAATGAGGTTAGATAACGTTATGTTTGATAAAACCGATACTGACGTTTAACTGAGAGGATGAAATCTGCTGTTAAAGGAACAGGTGATAAATCACAATAAATGTTATAGCAATACTGAGCATAAATCAAAATCTTAAAAAGTGCAACAATATCATACAGTAAGTGAAGTAGTGTGATAACATCGTATCATGAGGTGTCTGGTGATTCTGGTGCGTCTGTTGAGGTATGTACCAAATCCTCAATTTTGCCCCGCAATTTTCAAATGAATGCGTGTGCAGCTGAGTGTAAGGTCAGTGTTACAGCTTCCATGGGCATGCGAGAGGTCGCTTGGATCTGAAGGACGTAAATAAGAGAGGGACTAAAAACAGAACTCTGTCCCATGACCTGCAGCAAGACATGACACTAAAATGCATAATTACACACGCACCCTCCAAGTGGACTTTGTGGCCTTGCATATGAAAAGTTTCCCTCAGCTGAGAGTGCTTTTTAGAGCCGAATATGAAAATAACGTCCTCTGAAGCAGGTTAGATGTGCAGCTTAAACTTACTCAATTACCTTACTGGGTACAAAGAGAGCTACCTTTATGACACTAAAAACTAGCTTGGAGCTCAACATACCTCACTAACTGATTAGTTTATCTCCGATAAGCCTCAGTTAACATTTTACTAAGCACTTCACTCTAAAAAAAAAGATTTTTCTTAGGAAAGCCAGATAAACTATCAAGCCAACATTCAGATGAACAAAAAGCAAAAAGCAAAAGTGTACCTGGTGTTCAAACTCATGTCCCATTACAGTTTGGTAACATACGTAACCACACAAACAATACTTTTTTAATTTACACACAACAAATGTGGCTTACTGTTGTATCTCTTTGCTGTGATCCAGGTGGCTGGCATTGCGGTCCCTCTTTACCAAAGATGCTTCAAATCCTAGATTCTACAAAAAACACACTCGCAATGAGGCCATTAAAGGCTTTTACTAATTCACTGGTCTGGATAAAAGTATAACTAAGCAAATGTATAAATAAACAGAGGAGGGCGTAATACCTCGATCAGCTTGATGATGTCTCGTGGTCCAATAACTTCAAAGTCGAATTTAATGTGTGCTTTGTTGGTTGCCAAGGCAACAGAGGCATAGATAATCCCCTTTTCTTTCATGAGGTTGGATTCAATTTTGTGAACACAAGAAGCACACGTCATTCCTGTGACCTGAAAGAAGGTGAAGAGGAGCCAACAAGCAGATGAAGAGGTGGAAAATAATGAGAATATGGAGAGAGGAATGCACCTCATCTAATGAATGAATGAAATATCTTCTTACTGAGAAATGTTTGTTTATGGTTTTGAATGCATGCACACATTAATGAACATGTCAATGCAGCTTCACGCTGACTCACCACTAATTCAACATTTCCATCTGAACCTTCATAATTCTCCATAACAGAGGCGGTGAAACCGAGCTCCTTCACGCACTCGGCTATCTTTGTAGGATCGGTGACTTCAGGGTTATAACGGACCTCTGCTTTACTTGCCATTAGTGCCACCAGAACAGAATAGATACCTGCACAACATTATAAATTTTGTCTTTAGTTCCTAACGAAAGCAAAACAATATAAATAACCCTATCAGAAAACCCCCAAAAACGTTAACACACCAGGTTCATTCTTGAGATTTCGCTCAATGTTTGACACACAGGAAGCACAGGTCATCCCTCCGATTTGAATGTAGCATTTAGAGTTTGTGTCTCCACTCTGTCCCTGGGGGGTTTCTTTGGGGTGGTCACTGTCCACTTCCTTACCCTTGATAGGTGCCATACTTGAAGACTTCGATGAAAGAGGATGTGGCGCAGGCAGCAGAGAGTTGGTCTCTGTTTACATGAAAATTCATTAATGATGCTTATTTTGCACAACGCTATAATATCTCAAGCTTACAGTTTGGATTGTACAATTAACCTTCAAAACTGGAGGTATTGGCTTTGTAGTGTAGCGGTAAGATGATAGAGCTACAAAAACGTGATGGTAATAACTTGCACTTTATAAAGTGCAAGTTTATTCTAATATAGATGTTATATTAGAAATATTAGAAGTTCAGATGGGAATAAGTTTGAGAATATCTGCAAACTCCCAGCCGCTAAAAATAAAAGTGCTCTGGGCCTGACAATATGCAGGTAATTAATTAAATAACTCTGCCAATATAATCAATTTTCTTACCAGGCAGAAAGGCATCAAAGCCCATGTCGTCTATGGCCTCCCTCAACTCCTCTGGTGTGGTCAGCAGAGGGTCGTATTCAAAGGTCCCCTGGTGTTCAGTCAGAGACACCTGGGCTGACATGACCCCTTTCTTTTGAGAGATCATGCCTTCAATGGACTGAACACAGGAGTTGCATGTCATGCCCTCAATGTGGATATTCACTACAGATCTCAGAGGCTGATTAAAACAAGGCTGCAGGACAGCAGGTTTAGCCTGGTTTGCTCCTGTAGGCCACGATGATGATGGTGGTAAAGCAGGAGCAGGTGATGCGGACACAGGACTGAGGGGACTGGAGGAGTCCCACGTTTGAGTCTTAAAGTTTCCTGGAGGCAGTGCTTCAATTGCCTGCTGCAGCTGAGTCACTGTGACCTTTTGGGGGTCATAGCAGATGGAGGCCTTCTCGTTCTCCAAAGAGACCTCCACAGAGGAAACACCAGGCAGCACTGAGATATTGTCCTGAATGTTGACAACACAGGAACGGCAGTGCATGCCTTTGACCCTGAGCGTGACGAGCGTGGTGTCTATGAAGATTTCAGTCTCCTCTGAAGTCTCCGATGGCGACGAAACTGTTTGTTTTTGAGAATCAACAAAGCGCTCGATATCACTGGGAGACAGCTGGAGGGGGCGGGGCTTGGACTTCACAAAGGCCTTGAATCCAACCACAGCAATCTGATCAATGATGGTTTGGACAGCGATGAGGTAGGGCAGGTAGACGACTGTAGCTTCCTGAGACTCTAAAACAACTGTGGAGGAGATGAAAACAGGAAAGTTAAAATACGAGCACAAAGCAAACAAAAACAAAGAAAATCTTTGACAAGAACCACAAGTCACTGTGTGTGAAACAAGGACAAAGATGTTGGCAGAGAATCACACAAATACAATCGATGTGAGATCATTTGTGATTTTGACGGTCCGGCTTAAAGCTTCAGAAGACAAAGCCTTTATTTCCCTCTGAAGGCTGTTACACACTAAACATGTTGCATAAAAATATAAGGAAATTCCAAAATGCTGGATCTAAACTTGGCCTAAACATTTTGATCTAAACATTTTTCCGGACCAATCGTCCTCAAAAAATTGACTATAAAAAAAAGTTCATCCTGATGTTTCCTAAACAAGAAAAGGAGGAAACAGAGATTCTGGGTTCACCCAACTCTCACGAGAAGGCAGCAGCAGGGACATTATTATGGTTTGATCTAGAAGTTGAAGCTGTATTGTGGCCAATTTGGACATATTTCAGGATGTCAGCAGGGCAGTTTGAGCTCTTGTTAACAGACATGGGACCACCCTGCTATATATTCAGCATAAGTGCCCGATTTGAGCTATGAGGCCCCACTTGTTGCCAAATGCAGTGATCCAATTCAGATCAGTTTATTCAGATCTAAAACATCGGAAAGTGAAATCACACAGCCTAGAACGACTACATTAAGAATAGGTTAAAAATTTTAAAGAGGGTCTTCAATCACCCAGCACAAGCAGAGGCGGCTCACCAGCAGAAGAAACACAGTGCTACAGAGAAGGAGTAACGTGTGTATTGGTTGAGATCGAGCTTTCAGTTTGTGTCGTGCATCACGCTGTGGACTATCAGACTGCACTGTGTTGCTCCTATTATTTGACTTTACAATGCTTACAACTGAATTTGATCACTTATAATTATAATGACTGATGTGCAGGGCGGTGTGAAGGCAGAGGGGGGAAATCTGCAGTTGATCTCATGGAATGTGAAGGGGCTGGGTAGTTCTATAAAAAGGGGGAAAGTTTTTAAGCATTTGAAATCCTTATCGGCAGATATTATCTTTCTGCAAGAGACTCAGATTAAAAAAGATACACAAGACAGATCAGATATATCAGTCACCATTCACCTTGCATTCCAAATGACTTCTATGGTTACCGATCCCCTAGGTAGATATATAATGGTCTCTGGTATCATAAATTCTCACCCCATAATATTCTTAAATATATATGGCCCAAACACAGACGAACCGAGTTTCTTTTAGAGAATTTT
>VUQR01024674.1:0-22395 GCA_015108515.1 Hemichromis elongatus
AAGGAGAGTGTAAATGTTACTGGACATTCTTGTGTAATTGCCACTGAATAATTTATGTTATACTTTGTTATTGCTACAAAAGAATATTTATTTTATTATTATTTTACATTTACAACTTGTTTTTTTCTGGGGTCCTCGTGGCACCCCATCGAGGAGCAGTAGGCTGTGGATCTCTTAAGATCTCACTGTTGGGATTGTAAGGTCATGCTACTCCTACATTTCTGTCTTGTTCAAAGATGACATATAAAACAAAGTTCAAAGCTAATCGACCTGTGAGTTCTCCTTTTTAAAAAAATAAGAATCGATAAGAGAATCGATAAAGAATCGAATCGTTAAAGAGAATCGAAAATGGAATCGGAATCGTGAAATTCTTATCAATACCCATCCCTATCAATGACACAATGTGATGTGTCATTGATAATGATAATTATGATAATAAGATGATAAATAGTTTAGCACAGGCCTTTCAGCTCTGATTGAAAGGAATACTACATAAGAGTATATTCAGTATCAGGTTGTGGGTGGGTCTGTTTTCACTACAGTGCCCACATGCAATGTTAACTGGTAAACATCAAGGAGATCTGTGATGCAAGGATGATTTTTTAACATTATCTCTTTAAAGGTTTTCTCAACTTTTGACAAGCCACTGTATCAAAAGCATAGTTTGAAATGGCCATTAGATACATCTTGATAGTACCAGGCTAGACCACCTCTTTCCATCAGAACTGCCTTAATTCTTTGTGGCATAGATTCAACAGGGTGCTGGAAACATTCCTGAGAGAGGACGAGAGGAGAGACTGCACATCCACGATGTGAATCTCCCAAAGCTGCTTCGTTGGATTGAGATGTGGTGATTGTCCATTGATCATTTGAGTACAGTGAACTCACTGTCATGTTCAAGAAACTAGAACTGTGTGACATTGACGGTCTTCTGCTGGAAGCAGCTGTCAGAGGATGAATACACTGTATTATGAATATAAACCAATGGAAAGTGTCAGCAACAATCTGTAAGTAGGCTGTGGTGTTTAAATGATGCTCATTTTGTACTAAGGAGCCCTAAGTGTTTCAAGAAAATATCCCCCACACAATTACACAACCAGCAGCAGCCTGAACTATTGAAACACTAGGGTGGGTCCATGTTTTCATGTTATTTACTGCAAATGCAGCAGAAATCAAGACTCAGCAGCTAATGTTGTTCTGATCTTCTATTGTCCAGTTTTGGTGAGCCTGTATAAAAATAGCCACAGTTTCCTGCTCTTAGCTGACAGGAGTCCCTCTTTGTGTGGTCTTCTGTTGCTGTTACCTGTCTGATTTGTTCAGAGTGATGTGAGTTCAGAGATGCTCTTCTGCATACTTTGGCTGTAACAAGTGGTTACCTTCCTATCAGAGTCTGGACATTCTCCTCCTCATTCTCCTATCAACAAAGCATTTTAACCCGGTGATGTGCTGCTCACTGGATAGTTTGTCTTTTTTGGACTACTCCATGTGAACCCAACATGGCTCTCCAACATGGCACTATCAAAGTCAGTTAAAAATCACCTTTCTTTGCTGTTCTGATGCTCATCTATCTATCTATCTATCTATCTATCTATCTATCTATCTATCTATCTATCTATCTATCTATCTATCTATCTATCTATCTATCTATCTATCTAAAAATAAATACATTTTTACATACATTTTATTGATTTTGTCTATTGTATTATTTCCCATGTTTAGGCATTAATATTGGTATTAATATTTGTGAATAAATTAAATCGATTTGCTGTAGCTACTCTAACTACCAAAATAATACTTTTCAAGTGTATCTAGTTGACCAGTAAAAGCATAATCATTAAAAATCCAGTTTCCACAAACCACTCCTCTACAGTGTAGGAAGCCCAGACCTGATTTCTTCTTCAAAGTAAAGAGCTCTCTGATTTTTGAAGGGCTCTAAGAACATGAGCCATATTATTACAATCCGCCAAGAAGAAATTATGCATCCACCTCTTTCAAAAGCATCATCCAGCCCTTTTTTTTTGACTGGCTGCCCTGCTGCACAGTGGGCTAGTCCGCTGGGACACGATGGAGGTCATATTTGGAAGGGGACAGTACATCAGCTGGACGCTAATCGGCTGAATCACCTTCACAATGCTCCCTTTTGGGATGGGCCAGAGGACTAACGAAGGGGAAAGGCAGAGGGAAATCAGACTGTGAGCGATTAGGTTAATGAAAGAGGAAAATAGAGTGAAAGGACAGGGAAGGTGGCCCTAAGGCAAATAAGTTTAGAGGAGAGTTGAACCAATTGCACTGACAGCCTCGGAGCACCACATCGAGACACTGATTGGCAGCGAAGAAATAAGAGCAAAGATACACTGTCAGTGGGTGAAAGAAACACTTTAAACATCCTATTTTAGAAACTTCCATTTATATCAACTGCTGGAAGGTTAATGAAAGCAATGCTGTCACACAAAAGTTTTCACAGCACTCTGCTTTGACTGAGAAGGTGTAACTTACCTGAAAATCTCCAACAAAGTCTTCTTTTGAAGCTGAGCTTGGAAGCTTTTATGTAGAAATGCAACTGTTGCCAAAACGCTGAAACAGAGGCAAGCATTCAAACAAGTCTTCTGATATCAACTGTAATCACCACGTCAAAATGTTACACATCCACAGAGGTGGAAGAACTATTCAGATCATCTCCATCCAAATTCTCCATTAATTAGAAATATTATTAGCAAAATATCCTTCAAATGACTCTATGACTAGTTCCAATTGAGATTCTATGGAGGTCCAAAGCTGGCAAAACAAACACAAGCAAACAAATACAAACCAAACAAATCCGCAAAATATAAGAACAACAAAACAATAAAAATGCAGAAACATATAACATATTAAATTCTACTATTACATCAAAAGCACCTCAAATAACACTGAAAGTAATTCTAGTAAATACCGTAGGTTTTTTAACAAAATAACATGATGCTGAATGAAAAAAGTGACACTCATCAATTTACGGGAAATTAACCAATAATCCTCCACCTCCTCCTACTACTACTAATAACTAAATTAATGGAGGAAATATGATACATACTTGCATGTATGGGTTGTTTTGGTATGTTAGACTGTATGTTCAGCTAATAGCAATTTAGCTCTGGCCTGTCGTTACCACAAAGGAGTGTAGCTTGATGGATACTGAATTTTAAAAAGGTTTCACACTCTCAGTGGCAATTTACATGTAATTTCAGGACTAATGAGAAGTGACAGTAATCATTATCTAAATTTGCACCTTTGCATGATTGTGTGAGTTTGGCCCGAGGACATGCTAATGGTCGTTGCGGTCTCTAGGCATTTTTTATTTTAATGCGTCTGTTTCAAGTGCCAATCGGTCTGTGGAAGTGAAAGTTAAAGCGAAAGAATTATACATGTGAATTTGGAGAGTTTTAGACACTAAAACACAAAAAGAAAATCAATAAATGCTTAATATAAATCCTGAGCTTGATCATTTAGCAAAGAAGACGTGTAGAATAGGCTCCAAGAAAAATAACTTGCTGCTTATGTTTCTGGTAATTATTTGCATAGAATTTGTAGATACTGAAGAAAAAAAATCAAGCACAGAAAAATTAAGTAAATGACTACAAAACAAACTTTCTGCTTAGCATGATCTGCATGTATGAATGACTAAATTTACTACATGTCAGTGGGTGAAAGAAGCACCCACTGACGTGTGTTGAGGTCTCCAATTCAAGCGTGAGACGACACACAAAAAAAAAAAATCTATTTAATGGTTTCTGAATGTCTTTTGAAGTTTTTTTCTTTAGTCATTGCCTGTTTTTCCTCTTATCTTCAGTCCGGTCCTTGTACCTGACCATTTTCATAGCAATTTTTATTGCATCTTCATACTAATAAACATTGAGGGGCACCTAACTCAAAGTATGAACCAGCATTGTGTCTATATGAAAGAGATGACTTTGGAAAGAAAACATTGTAATTAATTTAAAACACTTTGTTACTAAAAAGCCTGTCACAAAAACATATAATTTGTTCCTATTTATAAATTTATTGATGATCTCACAAAAAATGCCAAAGATAACAATGTTTGACAGACACTGCAGAGCAATGTCATGCACCAAGAAGGTGTTTCTCAAAGAGCTGTTAGCTGCATTTCAGCTGGTGGTGATGGGGATCTCGTCAAAATTGATTGAATTATGAACACAGAAAAGTACCATCGCATTTTAATGCACCATACATACTGTCTGGAAGGCACAGTGGCTTCATTTGTCAGCACAACAATGATCACAAACACACTGCTAATGCAGTAAAAGCATACTTGGATAAAAAAAAAAAACACCCTCACCGTGGGACAGTCATGGATTGGCCTCTGCGTTACTGACAGACAATGACACCAAAGGCAGTCAACATCCAAAAAAGAGGTTTAAATGTCCTTCCAGAAGCCTGAAGAACTATTCCTGAAGACTACAAAAACAAATGACAAGAAAGCTGCCTAACAGAGTTCAGGCTGTTTTGAAGAAGAAAGATGGCCATATCAATTATTGACTTTTAAAATCCTTTTTTTTAATGCATTCTCCTTGTTCAGTTGAAATAAATGTAAGTACAGACATCTGATGGGCACACCTGCACTGTTTGAATGACTATCTTTTCCTCTGTTTTGTCTGTGTGCTTTATGTTTGTCGATTTCTATCGATTTCTTTCTCTCTCCCTCTCAGCATAAAAACATTGGCTAGAAGATCTATACCCACCTTGTAATGTGGTAAACAGGTGGTGAAGTCTACATATGTATTGAGTGCATTTGTAGACTTATCTCTATGCCCTCTCTGCACCTCTACCAAGGGTGCAAACATTTAACTGCCACTTAAGTTTGCCATTTTAATTTTAGGAATTCGTGAGCTTTTCTTGGAACATGTGACAGAATTTCTTGTTTCTGTCACATCCTGTTTGTTTTTACAGAGCGGATAAAAGCTTCCCACTAGGTGTCCAGAAAAGGACAGTTCAGCTTGAATCCTGTGTGCGCGATGGCGTGCATTTGATTGCCACTCTTGTCACCTTTGCTGGAGGCTCAGAAGCACTGTTGGGATTGGGGCTGTGTCTGTGCTGGAAAAGCATTTATTTTGGTGATATACTCCCAGCATTTATCCACATGCACCAATTTTTCTGAAGGGCTAGTCCCCTACCGCCACCAACCCCTACCCCTACACAGAATTATAATGGGCTCCTCAGGACATCCCAGAATTCAGCAGTGAGAGAAAACAAAACAAAAGCATGGCTCAGTTTTCCTCTGTGTGCTAATGTTTTCTGCAGAGAAAAAAACAAGGAAATACCTCTGGAACAAGAGGAGCCATACACTGGCAGATGTGCTTATTGATTTTAAGAAATCTGTAGAATGTGCGGCACGTTTAAGAACCTGCAGGAAAAAAAAACTCTGAAATCCTCTCTCCACCCACCACCAGCGTTTCCTTTCTCAGCAAGACGAAGAAAAAAAGAAAAGGACAACTAAACAAGCACCGCTGCAATAAATCCCAAAGGATGTGAAACCATCTGGACTGGAAAATGTGCACAAGCTGTAAACAAATAGCCTCAGTGAGCTCCAAAATTCACCTCACGCTGCAGAGCTGACCTGGCTCTGACCTAGGCTCCCCGTCGCCTCATAACCCACTCGCAAACTATTCCCCCTATTGTCCTGAAGACGGCAAAATGTCTCAGCAATGGGCTTTTGATCAGTGAGGAAGAACGCAGGTGTTCACAAGCCAAACGGAACGTGCTATGGTCAAGGTTAAAGGTCACGGCCAACGGCGAGGAGCATGCTGGCTAATATCAAAGATGTTGAGTCGATCCCAGCTGTGCGTGCATGGGCATTTGTGCATGATGAGAAAGAAAGAGGGTGAAGTATGCTTTGATAGAGCGAAAGAGTGGCAGAAACACTGAAAGAGTAAAGAAGAAAAAACAGGACAGGAGATTCACTCCTGCTTTTCCTTCCTAAATCCCCCTTTTCTTTATTTGTCTGCCAGGCTCCACAGAGGGGCAGTAAAGTGAGCCACTGCCAGTCCACTCCCCCCTCCAGCAGCCTCTCAGTGCACCTTTACAATAGTGTGAAATATAATTGGACACCTGCACTCAAGGAGCATCCCAAAAATAGCTCTCTGTGTTTACACTGGAGCTCAGAGGAGAGCGCGTAGTGCAGCCGGAGTATCATTGTTACCCTTTGTTAGACTGTTAGGGTGTTTCATTACTCTAGTCTGATTGTCCAGCCCCTCCACAGCACTGAAATACACCCCATCCCCCCCACGTTCTGAAGGTAAATTTGGCATTTCAAGAGCTTTTCTGTGTCTTTGTAAATTCTCAAGCACACCAGACTGCTTGGCTTGAATCTGGTTTTAGCGCCACTCATTCAGGAGGAATTTTCAGTACAATACAAGGATTAATTCCTTTGGAGGAGAAATCCGTTTTTTTTTGTTTTTTTTTAAGTAAGAGAGAGCCTGCTGTGATGAGCAGCCTTCCTCCCACTCACTTTTTATTTCTCCCTTCTTCCATCCTTGATTTTAAACGATCCCTAGTTTTTCTGTTGGTGAACCATGCCTTTCAATAATCAAAATCTATCTGAGCACTGTCAGAAGGAGGAGAAAGAGAGGAAGACTTTATCTTTTGAGAAGTCAGGCAGTGTGTGCTGAAAGTGGCAAAGTAAAGGGTTGACGCATGTGTCCACACGCCCCACTATTTACAGTTCCATCCTGATCAATACGCACTCCAGGCACCGAAAACTTTACTGAACCAGATCTACATCTACACCTCTTACCCCAGGGACCTGGAGATGGCCCTCAGCACACAATTAAAATTTCACACTTGACTGCCTTCCACAGACTGTCAATATTAGGAAAATAAATAACAGCTAAGTTTAAAGCAAACATAAAGTTAAAGGGGACTAATAAATAACTTGTAAAAGTAAAGGCAGAACTGTGGTTTGTCGACTTCATTAGTCTGCAGCGTGTTCTGTGAGGCCCGGGGTAGTTTTGTAATGTGTAGCTGGGTGGAATAGCACCCAGAATCCCTTCACCCTCCTATGAATGTATGCACCAACTTTAAAAAAAGAAAATCATTAGATTCTACGAAAATAGCATTTCATGATTCACAAAATTTAAAATAATCCCTTTTCGTCTTAGCCTTAGTGCAGCCCTCTGACCATCTGTCTGAAACTAGTTGCATTAGCTCCCTTCTGCCATCTCTTTAAATCAACTTCCTTGTGATTGGTTGCCCTTTGCAAACAGCAGGTTTGACAGTGGGTGGGTCTTCTGTGCTCAGAGCCAAAGCTGTGTGTCTGAGATGATGACTCTTATCAACATCATACAGGGCCGAGAGCTGAAAAAAACCCTCTTTAATATTGAGTTTCTACAGCAGCCTGAAGCCCGAGCTTTTGATTCTCACAGATTGCTCACTGACTTCATTATTTAAAACTTTGCCTTTTGGTTACTTGAGTATTCACCGTTCCGCAAAACGCTAGCTTCAGTGTGCTAATATGTTTCCAACAACCATAGTAACATGGTCAAGTAGTGTGTCTTCTGTGATGATACAGTAAACATGGTAATGCAAGTATAACATGAAATGTAACTGGATTAAACATATGACAGCTCCTTGTCAGTCATGCATACACCTATGATAAACAAAGCTTATATCGGCCTCTTTATGATCCTGTGAAAACCTAAATATGCCCTTAATGCTTCCACAGGAATGAAGAGTGCTAGTAGCAGCCAGGTGCTGATAATCACCTACTCTTAATTAACCGAGTGTGAGCACCGCTGTAAAAGCAGAGATTTTGGTAGGTTGCTGGCCTGGAGCTTTCAGGTGTTAACGCCATACCACAATCTTATTCACATCTTTTTTTTTAAACTCTTATATTTTGTCTCTTCATTGTCGGTGTATCTGTTGTCTTCCCTCCCTATGGCTTCTTTGTATATATTTCTGATTTGCTGTTCACTTCCCAGTGGTCACCCTTGGACCCCAGGTACACAGGCCGAGGTTGGCGACCACCTGGAGACCACCAGTCGTTCGGTAAAAGGAGTATTCCCAGACACGCAGTGAAATCCACTGCTAAAGCCCCAGGCATGCAGGATTAGAGACCACTTGGTGACCTACTTGTGAGTCCTTATCTCACAATTTATAACAAAACAATCTTCAAAGGAAACAAAATAGAAGTTGGGGTAAGATGTGTGACTGTGAAGAGGCAAGTCGGCATGTTAAAGGTTGAGGGAGAAAGAAGCTGAGAGGACTGACTAAGCTGCAGAAGCTGGAGGGTGGAGATCACAGTGATACCATCAATGTCCTTCTAGGCTCCTGAAGTAATTGAAGTCAAATGCTGACTATAAATGCCAAAAAAAGGGGAGATCGGCTGCTGACCCGTAGCAGTTTCACAGTTTGCTGAATGTCTCCTGAAATTCCTCTCTTGGTATCTTTTACTGTCTCTGATTGATTTTTCTCTTATATACTTTATCTATTTTTTAAATACCTTTTTTTTTCCTGAACTAAAACGTATTTTTGTGAATACTATTTTTAGCCGTCTATCTGTTCCCTCTGGTCTGGTCTCACTAGAATTTCAGTTAAATGGCCCGAAACCAAAAAGAGAACACATAAATAATGACTCAAACACATCAGTTTTAGTTTTAGTTTGTGTATTTGTGTTCTTTTCTGTGTTACTCCTAAAAGCTAAAAACTTGTATATTCAATATTGTATTCAAATATTTTTAATTAAAAAAGACATTTTTTACAGGACTGTAAAAAAACCAAGTACACCTTTACTGTTACATAGGAATTAAGAGGGTAAATAGCCCTAAATTAACCGATCATCAGCAAGTAAAAGCTGTTTTGACAGTTTGCAGGTTTGGGGCGTACAGGTGTGTGTTTACAAAATGCCACAACCCTCCCAGGAGTGGACATCCATGCAAATTCACCCAAAGGTCAGACCGTGCAATACTCACTCAATACTAGCTACAACTCAGTTAGCACATTACATATTTAAGTTCATGACAGTAAAATTAGAAAAAGACTGAACAACCAGGGAAGACTTCGCAGGAGAAAGCCTTTTATTTTTAAGAAGAACATTACAAGCACAGCTTAGCTTTACAAAGTCAATATGAACAAACCACAAAATTTCCAGAACAATGTCCTTTGGACAGACAAGACCAAAGTGGAAATTTGCACTTCACAGTGTTTGCTGAACACCAAACGCAGCACAAACACAAACTGCGAAGTACAGGGGCAAACGGGTTAGAGCTGTAATACCTGGGCGCCCTGCAGTCACAGAGTCAGCCATGAACGCCTCTTCTACCAAAGTGTTCTAGAATCAGATGTGAAGACACCCGTCTGACAGTTAAAGCTTGGCTAAAACCGTGTCGTGCAACAGGACAAATCTACAACAGAACGGCTGCAAAAGAAAAGAAAGTCCACCAGACCTCAGCTCAATTTAAATCCTGCTGCTGTGCGTAAACAAATGGCCTGAAACCTTATTGAACTGAAGCATTGTTGCAAAGAGGAGTTTGCTGTATGACTAACCAAGTGATACAGGAAACAATTTCTTCAAGTTATTGCTGCTAAAAGTGGTTCTGCAAGCCACCAAATCACAGGGTGCGCTTACTTTTTCACGTGACTGGAACACGTCACTTTAAAAATGCATTGTGAGCACAGTATGAATTGACCAAATCTGTACTTCAGGATGACCAAAGGTATCCCAGTATATACTGATTATTTTGTTAAAAATGTGGCAGCTCTTGGGACATTTAATCCTACAGATAGGACTCTTATGGACCCTAACCCCCACTAGACTAGCATCAGTAGCATATACTGTCTATGAGCTGTGAATGACCGGGAAGGTTCCATCCGTTGAGCACCATCGTTCTTGGCATTTCAATATAAAGCAAAAAAATAGGAGGTTCAAAGTCACTTTATTTTATTCCACATTATGCACCATTTATGCAAAAAAGTTCAACATAATCCATTTAAAACAATGCACTGACCCACCGACAGGCAGGCAGGCAGGCATTGTCAGCATTACATTCATGCTAGCTTGTCAAAAAGAAAAAGAAAATCATGAGTACTGATACTTTATGACAACTCTGGATCAACATATTGTCAGTGTCTGTGTACCAAAGAAATGTCAGGCAGAGGTTTGACTACAGCACTGAATTCTGGGATACTCTACTCCAAGTTGTTTTCTCTTCACCCAGCAGAAGGTTTAGTCCTCTGGGAGAAAAGCTGGCACAGGATGGCTGCTTTGTTCTCTGTAAGACGTGACAAAAGCGAAGGCGCTGCAGCTGCAGTGTGCTAATTTGTGTCTTCCTGGTCAAACATCTCAACATTTTAAGATTTTAAAACCTATTTGACCACCATGATAAATACATCTTTTCAGCTAAAGCACTTCCCACGGCGTTAGCACTCCAGCACAGTTCCACAGGAAACCGTGACGGAAACAAACAGAACGAGGCCGATTGAATTTGCAGAGTTGTCAGCTTTAGGTGAGGTAAAAAGTAGTTTTCGAAGGTGTGGGGTAAATTTAAGCGGAACCTGAAATCTGACGAGCTTGTCAAAGACTCGGCAACAATCCATTTTTCAAATGATTTCCAGCCAACTGAAACACAGACGGGGCTCAGGTACACGACAAAAAAAAGAAGTAAATAAAAAAAAAATGTGAGCAGTGGAAACGTATCTTGTCTGTGATAGATGGGGGATTTTCACGAGGATCCTCTCTGTCTGCCTTTTTGGAGGAAGGAAAAACAGAAGGAGATAATTGCTTGGTCTAGCTTGTCATCTTCATGCTGAGAGGTCCTCTGTGACTTTGTTCTGTCCTTCAAAGGACACTTGAGTGACATCAAAATTACAAGTGGTGAGTGCAGATGAAACACACAATGGAATTTATGGGTTGGAGTTTGAGGTACTTGTTCAATTTCAGCATTTGTCTTTTAGACCCACTTTGGAAACTGAAATATGGGATTCCCCCCCCCGAGGAATCAAAAACATTTTTTTAAAAAGTTGAAATTAAATTAAATCTGCAGCACGGCTGCTGACGGTCATCAGATGTTTTGCTTTTGATGTTAAAACTTAAAGCTGTTCTAATCTAGAGATTAAGCACAGTCATGCGAAATGGTACACCCCATGATTTGCCTTCTAGAAGCACCTTTAGCAGCAATAACTTGAGGTAATCATTTGCTGTTTGACTTTATCAGTCTCTCGCATCACTGTGGAGAAATTTTCATCCTCAGAGTTGCTGATGATCAGATCATCAAGGGCATTTGATTATCAGCACCTGGCTACTACCTACTTTCTTAATTTCTGGAGAAACTGTTTCTACACATACCTGTGAAAACCTTTTCTTCATGACTGTATGAATTGTTAAAGTTAAAAAGAAAAGAGAATTATTACCTTTAGCTCTTCAGCACAGTAGTGATGCAACATTATCACTAACTTGCACTGCGTGTAGTCATGATATAACACGTGAAACATCATCTTTTATCGAGGCTATTTGTGGGACAGCATTGATTTTTTTCATGCTGACTCAAGAAGTGTAAACTGACAACTGTTTCCAGGCTCTGTTTCGTGTTTTATGACCTACATTTATTTAACAGGCATGTGACTGCAAAGTGAGTCACTGCTCGGTACCTCCACGGCTTCGGTTTTGCCTCTTTCAACCCAAGAGTACAATTAAACAAGACAAATATCTCAATTTTTTATGTAAAAAAAAAAATTGCGACCGCTTGATGCGGTTCACCACACGGGGCATTTAAATTTGTTCTAAATTATAATTATCGGGCTCATACTTAATGGCGTGACTGCTCATGAGAGCAGCGAGATAAGAGAGCAGTGGGGGTGGATCCTCGTGGCATTGTGCAATCAGGACGTGGTGATGAGAAAAGGTCATTTGTGCTAATGCAACATTTTTTTTTATTATGAGAAAGACGTCAGCGTTGATAGATGATCCAAAGGTCGCCGGTGTCGCCACACCCCTTCTCTCCTGTAGGGTGATGCAAAACAGATCTGATGACTGCCCTCCACATTCCGCACTCCATCAGGGAACAAGCGAGGGAGCGGCTCCTCCGGTGGGCGGATAAGGACCTGGGTGGAGCTCACTCACATTCATGATGAACAACCTTGTCTGCAACCTTACTCGCAACGCAAACTCACCGACTTCAGCGCAGCGGCTTAAAGTTTTTCTTAATTTCTCTGTGGCATGAAGACATATAGGGGAAGATTCACGCTCTTCTGATCTGGATCAGCAACTTTAACAGGAGTGAAAAGCCTGTGTCCTCACAACCGACACGCTGCTTGGATAAACACACAATTCATAGTGAGCAAATGAATCACCTACTTGATATGCACAGGAGCAGTAATCATTATCTGGCTAGCTCATAAGCATTATACCCATAGCCTACCAGTAAACAAAGCTTATTAAATCACTTTTTGTCAATTAGCTCTTTGAAAAATGATCTAGAGTAAAAAAATAAATAAATACTGCGAACATGATGGACGTGATGTGGGAACTGAAGAGTGGTTTTGTCTTTGTTCTTATGCTTTACTTTGCCTTCGCTAGGAAACTATACACTGATAGCCAAGGAAATGAGAAAGCAAGTGCGCTGCTAACAAGTGCTGAAGGGAATATTTACGCTTAGAAGAATTAGATGTCTCGTTTAAATAGACTCACTAGAATCAACAACACAGAAATGAGAATGAGTTAAGTTTTTTTTTTTTTTTAAATCTTAGCTAAAGAAAAGCACTTACCAACTGTGGGAAACTTCCAGCTCTGTGGAAGCAGGTCATGCTGTACCCACGAGGAAATCGCATGCAAAACCACCCTGGGAGGTAATCCATCTTATATATGAGACAGTAATGTAATGCAAAAAGAATATCAGTTCTGTTATGGGGTGACACTCACTCCCATCATAATTGAATTAGGAACAAAGTGAGCTAAGATGAACCAGAGGTTCAGAATCTTTTCATCTTCTGGTTAATCGCTTGGAAGGATGAGAGTGAAACAATGAAGCGGTGCATTGAATCTGGCCTGCATTAGCAAAGCAGCAGCCAGGACTGCAGCAAGGCAACGGTAAGCCATACAAAGTCGAAGCAAAAGAGCAGCAGCGGCAGCACGTGGAAAAGGTGACCGCTGTTCTGCTTAGCCAGTGTTTGGTTGTCTTTTGTGTTTCTATCTAGTGGCCACGTTTCAAAAAAAAGATCTGATGTCTTCCTCCCGTGATGTGCACTCTTATCACACGACACAGATGTCTGAGTGGATGCCAGCGGGCTCAGGTCTGTGATGAGAACTCCTAGTTATGTGCGGTGGCACCCGGTGCGAACGCCGGCTTCCAAAGGGCAGACAGATAAATTATTCAGCCTGAAGTTTTGCATCAGCATGGCTCAGATGGCAGCACATGAGAGGGATTAATTCATGCAACATCCACGAGAGGACAAGGAGATGTCTCAAAGCCATGAGCTGAGTGAGGGGTGCTCATATGTGTGCGGAGAGGCAAATCACTGCTCATTATGGAAGAATTGTTAATCGCATAATTACTAATGACTGTGATATCTTTGTTTTTGAGATGCCGGTGAGAGCGAAAACAACAAAGCGATGCCTCGTGGAGTGTTTGCTCTGCTTCTCTTGTGCTGTTTGGCTGGTTGTATTGTTTTCAAATGATTTTGTTTGCGTGTGAATTTTAAGATCAATAACTTTTGCTTATTATCTCCTGAAAAGATGCACCAAGAGTGTCTTAGCAGTATTAAATCAAATCAAGTCACAACAGGGCGGCTCTCTTAGGCCTGTAATTATTATCATGTTCTTATTCCTGCGCAACTTTAATCATCTCGGCTGTCCACCAATAAGCACGGGCACGCCGCGTGTTGATGGCGGCTACTGTAAACGAGGTGTGTTTCTTATTGATAATGTGTCAACACGGCGCCGGTCACAGATGTGGTCACCTGCACGTTTGCCTGAATGACTTTGACAGCGCTGGCATAGCTGAATAGATATTGTTTGACTGACATGGGGAGACCTGTCAGAGGAGAATTAGCAGACCATTAGCATTCCATGACATTTTCCCATCCGTCCAGAAAGCAGTGGTGGCCCTGTAAACAAAATGCTGTTGAGGTGCATGGCAAGGAGAAAAGGGAATAGAATGTAATGTAAAATGGCATTGTTCAGTGGCCGAGATACCAGGTGCGCATTCAAATGTGGCTCTACAGGGCAACCTCTGGCTGGCTGAAACAGAAGAGGGAGACGATAAGGGAGTGGACAAATGGGACATGCAGCAGGGTAATTGAAAGTGCTTTGGATTTTAAAGGCCAAATGCTACCAGGGGTTATCAGCAGCAGAAACAATCTGAATTTTTTATAGGAGTAACTTATTATCCAGACAAAAAGGAGGTTTGTCACGCTTCACAAAGGGTACCTGGATGGAAAAGAGATCATAAAGGCCACAAGCAAACTTTAGAGTGCCTTTAAAACACTGTAAAATTACTTTTAGCGCTTGTTTTGGAAAAAAAAAAAAACATAAAAAAAACCCAAAACATTTGGATTGTGTGCTCAACAACCTTTTGAATAAATGTGCTCCACTTGCCACCGGCCATTCCATTCACGGTAATTGTCTGTGTAATGCAACAAACTGTAATGCAGTGTTGATGTTTTGCGTCCCCCCCCCATAAATCTGCATAAACTAAAAGAGATCACCTCTTGGATATCTGTAAAGAGGCTTACATCATCACTTATGCTGCAATTCAGAGCACAACAAACATGAAAATTGAGGTAAGTGATGCTTTTCATATTGCCCATCACACACCAGTCGCCGTGTGGGAAAGACAGCTCAGTGTTTTGTCGTGTGGGGTGGAGCATACAAGTACAGTATTTGTGCCACAAATGCTACACAAACATGTAGAGCTGTGCCATTGTCTAAATTGCTGGGCAGTCCACACAAAGCCTTGAGGCTGAAGACTCACAGTGAAATCTGCATCTCATAAAATAATGAAAATCCTTTCCCCAGGGTCGGAGTGTGGGAAACAATACAGTTCCTTCCCTCAGGGGAAAAAATGTCTGTCAGGTACATGGACACAGTGACTCCATTCCTGATATTGCTCCTAAGGCAAGGCCTATTTGTGCGGAAGAAGTAATTTGCTGCTTGGTCTTTAAATGACCTTTTAAAATGAGTGCAGTGTCACTTTATTAAGTACAGCTAATCATCTGCTTGTTAATGGAATAATCTAATCAACCGATCCTGTGTGGACATGGTTAAGATGTCCTGCTGAAGTTCAACCATTAGGAGAGAGATGATTTAAGTTACTTTGACGGTGGCATGGGTGAGAGGTCAGATGCGCTGCTGATCAGGTGGGATTTATCCTCAGAGACGTCTTTAGGGTCAGAGGCCAGAGGAGAATGGTCAAACTGCTTTGAGCTGTCAACAGTAAATCAAATATCTGTGTTTTACAAACCAGCATATGCAGAGAGCTTCCCTGAACCCACGTCAAACTGAGCCTGACCTATAGCAGCATCAAGTGCCACTCCTGTCAACAAGAACCTTAGGGTAAAGTTCACATGGGTTAACCAAAATTAGACAGTGGAAGATTGGAAAAACGTTGCCTGGTTTGATGAGTCTCGATTTCTCCTGCAACATTCAGAGATTTGATGTGAGCAACGTGAACATGCCCATCCCTTTATGACCACAGTGTACCCATCTTCAGCAGGATAAAACACCGTATCACAAAGCTTCATACTGGTTTCTTTAACACAACGAGGTGGCGTGGTTGAGAGGCCAGATGGGCCGCTGATCTACTGGGCTTTATCCACATAGACACGGCTGATAGAGAATGGTCCAAAAAAGAGAAAATATCCACTGAACAGCAGTTCTGTGAGTGAAAATAACAAACTCCGGTTCACGGTCACATAAAAAACCATTCAGTTTGAACTTCAGCAGGTCAGCTCCTCATTCACTACCATGTAATTAGTGGATTGTTGAACAGCTGTACCTAACACAGTGTGTGTGTGCGGGGGGGGGGTGTTACAAGGTGTTGCCTTTATTTCAGAGACGAACACAAGAGAGTTGTCGGCTAAGGTAGATTATATTGTATGTATATTAATATTATGTTTTTACAAATGTATATATGGTTATCAACCTGGTAACATCGGAGGCTCCTTTAGTGGCCAATTCAGCTGTGAATTAATCCTCCCAGATTCCTACATTAAACTGCCATTTACAGCTGAAATCACCATGTCTACAGCCTAGTCATCATTAAAAAAATGTTTTTTGCTCTGTGTATCTTCATCTCTGCTAATTTCTTTCACTACATTGCACCTCTAGAACAATCTGTGATGTTTGAGTCTTTTGGAGTACAAGTTAATAAAAATGACATAACTTTCTAGGTGGTTAATTGCACTAAAAGACCATCTAAGCAATCTGTACTCCAGGTTTGATCTGTGAATACTTAATTTTATTTGTATGTTCATTAGAACTAACGAACTGCTTGGTAGCCAAGCCTGTGTGCTTGTTCAAGCCTGGTTATTAGATGATAACTCAGCATTTAAATATGGTTACATTTGACTCCAAAAAAACAAAACACAATATGGCAGCGACCAAAGTGCTGGCTCTGTGACATACAATGTACTTCACCGTCTTTTTTTGGCCACATTGTCTCGGCACAACAACATCACCTGTTGGTGGGTGAAACAGGAACAGGAAACTAATTGCCTCTTTCCCAATAGCACCAACGCGGCTTGACTCGATCCTACTTGGTTCTGGTCATTTTCCATTACAAGTAGGGATGGGAATCGAGAACTGGTTGTTGTAAGAACCAGTTCTCAGTAGTCTGCTTGCCTATCGATTCCGCTTATCAATTCCATTTGCACCTGCACTAAATTCAGCTGATTTCTTTTTTAAAACCCTGTCCTGTCTGGAAGCTTTAGCAATAGTTATGATCTGAGTGCACTGTGGTGCCAAACACATTTTGGTCAGCTCGATAAATTCTCCATAGGCTCCTCTTGTTCAGGATTTATCTGTTTATCTCTTCATTTCGATTTGTGTTATGTAAAGTTATTACCATATATGTGGTATACAGTATGACAATGTCTAAGTCAGGACAGGCAGGAGAGAAAAAAAAGTGGCGGGGGGTGGTAGTGGTGGTCAGGCGGGTGTAATAAAAGGACAGAGTACAAATAGAAGTGGATGATGTATTGCCAACAAGAGAAAGAGAGAGAGTGTCGAGTGTGAGTGTGTCTGTGGCTTTGTCACGAAATGTACTTATAACGCCCCCAGGAGCCAGAGGCAGACAGAGATGGATCCTGGAAAACCAGGCTATTCGCAGGGCCCAGGGCACCACACACCCAACATACACCTGGACAAGGAAGAGGTCCATGCTACCCTGGACCACCAAGGATCTGGGTCAACCATCAATCAGCTGATTTCAGCTTGTGTGCCAGAGGAGGAAAATACCAGCACAGTCTCCAGCATGGACATGGACATTACTTACTGCAAACTGCATCCAGAACAGATAAAACTGTGGACTTTGGCTCTTTGCAAGCCCCTGCACAGACACCAAGCTAACACTAAGCTAGCCAAGAACCCAGAGTGTTGTTAAAGCTGAATGAATGCTGACCCCAGCCCAGTAGTCAAACCCTGAATTTCCAACAGGTAACAAACAGGTGAGCAGTCAGGCTGCAACCTCCATTTTTATCTTTGTTTTGTGTTGATACCTAAATACTAAGAGAAAGATCATATCAGTGTCCTGATTAGGATAGAGACTTGTGTTGGTATCTGGGACTCCAGCCTCTTAGTTTATATTGTTAAATAGTAACTATGAGAGAATGGATTTCATGTCATTTTACAGAGAAATGTGAAAGTAATGTAACTAGTAGTGTAATGAATTACTCTTTCCTGGTAGTAATAAAGTAACATACTGCATTAAAGTCTTTTTTGTTATAGATTACTTTTTTAAGGCCACAACTCATCACAACAATGAGCGGAAATACTTCCAACATGCAAAAACATTTGATTCTTGTGAAGGAGTCACTCTTATTACCAATCCATTGACATCACTCGCTGGCCAATCAGTGGCAGTCTGTTGACATCAGCCCAATGGCTGATGGCTCAGGCCACGTCCACACTAGCCAGGATAAATTTGAAAACGGCGTTTACATCTAAAAAAAGCACCGCGTCCACACTATCGTTTTCAGTCATTTCCACAGCGTTGCGCATCCACAAAACGCTTAGTAGAGGCGAAATGGCGAGACAAAGCAACCAAATTTTTTCAAGTGGAATGATAATGAGGTTCTAAATCACAAATTAGTACATATCAATCTTTAATAGGGCCACTGAAAATTGTGAGCAAACAAAACAACTACTGTACAATGCGAAGTGGTCACATGACTGCATCATACGACTGACATGCGTCATCGTTTTTCAAAGTCTCCATTTTCGCTGTCCACACTGCGAAAGTTTTCATATGTATCGGTTTTCGAGAGCGTTTTCAAAACGCTACATTTTCCTTAACCAAAAACGCCGTCTCAGTGTGAACGAGAGGCCAAAACGGAGAGAAAACGATGCGTTTTTTTAAATGAAAACTTATTAGTGTGGACGTAGCTTCAGTTGAAGCCCAGGTTGAGTAGGTGCATTATTACCACTGGGTGGAGCCTGACGAGTCAAGTTCAGCCCAGCAGATACTGTTGGGGAAGAGGTTTGTTACCTGTGTTGATGGGAAACTTTTGAATTCCACACAGTGTTACAATTTAAAAAAAAAAAAAAAAAAGTTTTGTTGTTGTTCTCTTTAGTATTTCAAAGTCATTTCAGTCTGCGTTCAATACAGCAGCTTCTGCTCAGGCTGCCACTCTTTAAGCTTTCCTCACTCAGGAGGCCCTGCTGACTAAACTTTGGATGACTTTCAAGTCCCCCCCCCCCACACACCATTGTTACGCCTCTGTCTTTCCTTCAGATGTCCTTTTCTCGCCACAATCAACTCGCATGCTCTCAACTCTGAGAGGAAAACAAGCATGCCACATCTACAGAAGAACCACAAACTGGGAAGTACTGTCAAAGGAACAATTTGCACAACACAAAAGCTTTTGTTGAAAGTCCTTTGAGTGGAAGACAGGTGGTCACTGTGGGAATAACTCGGCTTTCTCTTTGAAAAACTATAGGGACAGGAGTGTCGGGTACTGACTAGACACGGAACAAGAGGATTTGTGTTAAAGCATTCAGCACATAACACGGCACATTCTGTTCCTTGTCATTATATCCTTGTCTTGTAAATTTTCACAAAGCACATAAAATATTCCTTTTCTTTATTTTTTCATTAGTTGCAGGTATGGCACAAAAAATGGATGAGAAATCCAAAGAAATACAGTGGAGGAAAAAAAAAAGTAAAAGAAGCCTGATCATATATAAATATAGAGCACAAAACAGAGAAGAGTGACAGGTCATCATTACAGGGTGTTGGCACAGAACAAGATAAATAACATCACTGAAACACAGCCTTCTCAACAACCTTGATATTACAGCATCAAATTTCATTATTTCCCAGGGTCTTTTCAAGAATGAAGTTGGGGCGGTTGGCTTTCAGCACCGGCAAACGTCTTCATTTGGTCACCTGCATGCAGTCGGCTTCACCGATGGTAAATAACCGGAGTCTGCGAGTGCTTTGCTTTACTTTGCTTCAGCTTGGTCTGTGATTTCTGATCAGAGCGAGTGAGGGGGAGAGGAAAGCCATCGAGAGGCAGCCCGATTCACTTCAACACAGTTGGTGCCAAAAGGTGGCAGCTTTCCCGCTCGTAACGTTGACACACTGAGCAGCCGTGCCATCAAATAGTGACATCCCGCTTCTTTCCTGACAAAGTAAAATGAAATCTTTGAAATGTGTCTGCCTTGTCCAGTTATTTAGAGAGGCTGCTGTTGAGAAATCGCTCATGACTGCCAAATCACACAGCGTGGAAGCTACTGCAGTAAGGTAGACGTTTCAGTAAAAAAACCCAAAAAAACAAAACGTCTGTATGTTTCAAGTTTAAGGTGGCGGACATTTAGTTCCTCTTTGAGTCCGTTGAACTAATATTTATCTGACTGCCAAAAACCTCTGCCAATTTTGCCAGTACTGGTTGTGCCTTACCGCAGTACCAACCCGCCTCATTGGCACCCATTCTCTTTGCTGAATCAGTACCAAGAAAGCAGGGTGGTGTGTATAGTAATAATTAGGGCTAACAGCTGCAATTATATCGTACTAGTGCAACTGAATGGTTTTTTCTTTAGGGGAGCTAATAGCACAATGAATGGCACGATGTGACAAAGCCCTTCTTAGGTTGAACAGAAAATGAGAACATTTCCACTCAGAGAGAAATGTTGGCGCTGTTCCTTTTAGAGACCCTCGAAGCACCAGGTGATAAGTGTTAACTACCAGGTGAGATTAACAATTTTCTAGGCGTTTATAGAAGGCAAAATTTGAAAATTATACGTGAATGTCTAAAATATTTAAAAAAGAAACTTTGGGATCAAATGAGAGTCGGAAACAGGCTGAGTTTAGCTGCATAACTCAACAGGACTCCATTCTTTAACCTAGGATCTTTTCCCACAAGTAGTGTATTGCGAGGTATGCACTTTCTGGGAATTAAGGCAATACTTTGTTATAAATCACATTTTGCCACATAGCAAAGAGTCATGGTTCTATTCACATGGATAAACTTTAATCAAATTTAGCAAAGAACTGAGAAATTGTTTTAACATATTGCCAGCAATTGTATTCAATCTGTGGCCTGCGCAATCTGTGACGGACCACAAACTTAAATGCTACAGTACCTCCATTTCAGTGGTATTAATGCTTACTGGGTACATTCATGCACAGCTGCATTATTCATTCATGTATTCATCAATGCATAAATGATTTTTTTAAAGAATTCAGAATGAAACAGCATTGAAAACTTTGTATTCTTAGTACTGCGAGACACCGCCACAGCCGAAATTAGGTCATCGACTTTCCAGTTAAATGAAAAACCGGTACGTATAATTTTTGTTACACAAGGCAAATCAAACGTGTCATCTAATCAGGGAGGAAGGTGAAACTGCAGTCTAAGAGAAAATACAGCATCACTGTAAGATGCACTGCAGCCTGCTCTCTTCTCCCACCAACCAAATGTTTATTGCCTTTTTCCATGCAATAAAAACTAACTTGCGACGCTTGTTTTTACTAGTGATACAGAAGTAAAAGGAAAAAAAAAAGAGGCAATTTCTAGCGTATGCTGTGACCAGCACGACGCAATGCAATGCATTACAGCCAGCCCAAACACCTTATTTGTAACGAGCCGTATTTGTCATGACTGCAGGCTTTAGTACTTCAGCTCTGAGCCTCCAACTCTGAGGCTGTTTTCTAGTGGGTTTGATTGCTGCATACTGAAAGAAAAACATAACGCAATCAAAAAAAGAAACACACAGGACCTTGGAGTGAAAATATCTTTCAGTGAGAGGGACGTGAAACAGACTATTTAGAGAAAAAGTTATTAAAGTTAGAAAGTTAACTGCACGTTATTTACAAAAATGTACCGATGTGGGATTAAGGAGCCGATCCTGCACACAGAGATGTATCGGGTTATAAGGGCTCACCTGTACTGTAGGGTATAACTATTGAGCTTACATTCAGCAAGAAATAAAACAGATGCAAGCATGACTTCCTGCCTGTGGTATGCTTAAGAAATGCGTGATATATTGCAGTAGCTATGGTATTCCAATTATTGCACATCTTTCTACAATTAAAAAAGTTTAAAACAAAACATATGGCACTAATACTGCACACAGCTGGAACACACAGCAAATGTCATGGGTGCAGGTACAGCGATAAACAACAAAACACTTGGCAGATGCAGTCACATTAAGCTGCAGCACCTAAACTAATCTTGAAACAACTCATTTCCCCTTCTTCCTTTAAGACCACTTCACGCCTTCTGCCGACGCAGACGCTTCTTATCATCAAAATAAAGTCAGCAAACACTCTACACTAAGAAAGTGCCACACAACACTGTTTACATATTTAAAACGGTTAATCCCACCCCCTCGGTTGTACTTGGAGGACTTTTATCGAAAAAGAGAACACAGCTGAGTGTAAGCTACTCACTATACTCACGGCCCTCAAAGGGCACACACGCGCACAAAGGGTGTGTGTCTGCACGGAAATGGAAATCAAAGGCATGGTGAGAGCTGCGAGAGCATGGAAATAAACAATGATCCTTTTGGATGCATAATTCCTGCTACTATTAGCCAGCCTTTTCTCAACCCCAGTGAATTTTTTTAATTTGCATGAATGTACCCAATATGCATAATATGCAATGATATATATATATATATATATATATATATATATATATATATATATATATATACACACACACACACACAAATAAAAAAAAAAAAAAAAAAAA
>VUQR01024674.1:22415-32784 GCA_015108515.1 Hemichromis elongatus
GTTGTATATATATATATAAAATATAAAAAATATAAAAATATATATATATATATATATATATATATATATATATATATATATATATACACACACACACACACACACACACAAAGAACACAAAGAAGATAAACAGGAGTTTTGCATACTTTTGGTTATTTTAAAGCAATAATTTGACATTTTTTGAAAACAGCAAAAAAACAAAAAAAAACTAAAACATTTTTCAACCAGAGGAGATTAAAAATCTTTATTTTTTTTTTTAATTACTATGAACAGAGCACCAGCCAGTTAGCGGAGCACAATGGCTGGACACAGGAGAAAAGAGGAAGCCTGGCTCTATCCAAAGATTACAAAACATGACTGCCAGCACTTCAGCTTGCTAATTACCTCATTAAATCTCCTTTGTTTAATGCTAAGTCTAAATACAACAGTTGGTGGTCTTACAGTGATGGGTTGGCCTATTTGGAAGCTGGCTGGGAGCTTTGACGGCCACTGACTTCCTGTTGTTCCAACTCATTGTTTTGACGTGATTTTTTAGCAATTAAGGAAACATGATATGCCGCGATGAACTTCAGAGGTGCTGGTTGATCACTTTAGTTACCCGTGCACAGATCCAGCTTACCTGATTTCCCTTATAAGGTCACACTCTGCAAGCCTGTTTCCCAAAATGCCAAATTATTCCTTTAAACCTTCGAGTAATCTGTCACTACATCATAGTCTTGAGCTTTTGTTCTCTCTGTGAATCGACCAGGTACTCCGGGATGTAAAAGGAACAGTCACCAGCACATCTTGAACTCATAACCATACTTAATAACAGTGACGACTTGTACGGGGCACTTTGGCACTTGTCATTACCTACTATATCGCCGGAGGATATAGCAACTAGCTAATGGAGATTGTATCTGAGATTATATTATTTGGAAACTGTCAAAGTCTGTGTCAAAGTCAGACATACTTCATGTTCTTGATGTGTCCAAAACAACCTATAAAAGTCTGAAAGTTCTCATCATCAAAAGCACACAGAAAACATATGTTTTAGTAAGACAATACATCTAGTAAAGTACTCCCAAGAACTCCATTTACATTCAGTGTGATCCTAAACCTTGAAATGAAAATGTCTGAGATATAAGAAAAAACAAAGGAAGAAAAAGAAAACAGAAATGGATAGCAGATAATATCCGTGATCTCTGTAGTAACGTCACACAGATTGTAACAATATTGTTAAGATGCCCTGAAATGCTCATCATTCTGCTCTGTTTTGATTAGCATATTTATCTTCTTTACATGTATCAGTTTCTTATCACACCTATTGTACACAGCTTGATGCTCACACATGTACACTACCCACTCTGACTAACCCAGGCTTCCACTGAAGAGGCTACATATTGTGAACCACAACACCAAAATGAACCTTTACGTAGTTTACTTGCTTTCCGCGCCAGGTTTCCTTTCTTGTTCTTTAATGCTGTGGTTGCGCTTTAAATAAGAAGATACCGATTTTTAAAAAAAAACAACAAAACAAGTTTAATTTTCCTTTTCCTTACAGACAGCGGAAAAGCCTGAATTTGTGGGAGTAGGTCACATATGTGCGAGAGAAATATAAAATGGATTTTAATATGTTGAACTGTATGTTGTGCTTCCTGTACTCCAACATAAAACATATATCATAAACCTTTGAATAGAGCTTCTTTAACATTTACAAGTTATACATTTACCAAATTGGTTTGCTTCTTTTGCTTCCACCAGCTTTGATATTTCAGCAAATGCAAAGGGAGACAACAAGAAGTAAAAGGAAGTTAAGTCATCTTTAACGGAAATAAAATAAAATAAAATAAATAAAATAAGAAACAAGACACAAGTCCTCAAAAACGGTTGTCATAACCAACAATGAACAGAATTTTTCATTTTCTTATTTTCTCTTTTTTACAATACATGTTTTTTTTTTTTAAAAAACCCCGCTGGTTAAGGTTATGGTCTCAGGTAGATCTTCCACAGTCAATCTTCACAGTTTGTGTAAAAGCAGAGAAACATTCTCGCTAGAGTAATAAAATATCATGACTATTATTATGGTCATTATTATCTTTTATTCTGGTATTGTTCCATATAAATGGTGGAGGATCGGGGTGAGGCGTGTCACCCTAATGAAGCGCCTGCAGTCCCAAAGTTCCTGTACAATGCAATGTTTTATTCAGCAGTTGTTCTTTTCTTTTGTAAAAAAAAATGCTCGCCTGCAGGGGAAGAGAACTGTGGGAATGGAGAGTGGGGTAGTCATTCGGTGAAGTGTCTTTATCCTCCTCTATGATCTTAAACTGTTTTCCTGCACAAGACAAAAAAAAAAAACAAAAAAAAAAGGATCCAGAGCCTCACTTTGACCGTTGCCACTCTTTTTTTCATTTTTTTTTTGTAATCCAAATTGTTTCCAAACCTGTGCTCGGGGTCTGCCAGCACTGCCTGCTTGGCTGCCCTCACATTAAACTGTGCATAGGCATAGGCTTAGGTGCATGCACACACACACACACACACAAACAAAAACACGCGCCCTTGCACACGCGCGCTGATACTCGCGGGCGACTGCTCCGTCGGGAGTAAAATCCGGACGCGGCGCGACCCTCTCGATCTTGAACGCCCCTTGCCCTCCCGTCAGCACTTGTGGGGCAAAAGAAACATGTAGAAAATAGCCCATCAGAGGAAACATGAACAGAGGCTTGTTCGATGTCAATTAACACCCAGGCTCACGATTCGGTTTGTAATCTGAAGGCACTTTGTTTCATGGCAGAAAGTAAAGTGGCTTCTGTTCCACAGGCAGACCGCTGACTGAATATTCGAGTCGGGCCTCGCTAATCGGACCTTCCTCTACTCTCTGCCTGTTTTTCCTCTCCCTCCTCTGCTCTGTCTCCTTCTCATTTTTAAGCCCGAACATCTCTCTGCCTTCCAGTCCACCTGTCTACACCTCTGCTGAGCCTTCTGCCACCATAGTTGGCCACTTGGACTCGTGAGCACAGTGTTAAAAGATACGTAGGCAGCTACAGGGGAGTAAGCAGACAGGACTAAATGTTGTCGGAGTCCTTGTTTTTCTACAGTACAGCACCGAGCAGATAAAGAAATGCCAAAGAATGACACGAGGCTGGGCTAAAGTGAAAAACAAGTGTCGGGGATTGGCATCTGGTGCAAGAAAATGGAGATAAAGATACACAGAGAAAGGTCTGATTGAATGTATTCATAAGCGGGGAAATGTTAGTTCATATTCAAAAAGTCAGCAGTGTCTGTATTTCCTTCTGTCATCGAAGGAAACTTTCCGGCGCCTTGTAAAATGGTTCTTGTGCTTTACAAACTGCCCTCCCTCGACGCTTGTGAACTCCTCCGCCGGTCCGAGCTCATTCGCCGCCGACCTGCCTTTGTGCTCGTAAAGACGTCCGGAGTTCTGCGCCGACTGGTGTTTTTCTGTAAAAGAGTTCTCTTTAAAAAAAAAAAAAAAATGTAGCGCATCTTCTTTATTTACTTTTTGTGTTAACTTTTTAATCACTTATTTTTTCTCTCTCCTTCGTTTAATAACTGCGGCCTTTCTGTGGTTTGCAGTCTGTGGGGGGACCCCGCTGCTTTCAGGATGCATGAATCTTTGGTGATTGGATGTTGAGGGTACAGCTCACAGACGGCGGCTCTGAACATTCGCCTCTGAGATGATGGAGAAATGGGTCACCTTTGACCTTCCAGGATGGCCAGCACCAAGGTGACACATAGCAGCCATATATGACAGGATGTGGACAGAGCCTTGGCGCTGATATCTGTATGGGGAGGGGAAAAAAATAAGCAAACATTCCAATGCAAACATGTGAGGACAACTAGTAAAGGGAATACTCCATGATTGTATTACTCATGCTATTTAATATGAAACTATGACTTAATCCATCTTTAGCATTTTGATTTACCTCAGAAATATGTTGAGTGTGTTGAATACTAAAGCTTTTCCATTTAGCCAAATACAAGGCTATGCATACAGAAATATTACTAACTCAGCAGTCAATTATTCATGAAAGAGCTATAACATCATGATTATCCCTGTGGCTTTCACTATCTTTTAATGAGCTTTTAACTAGTAAATAATGGGCTGTTACCAGCGAAGAGCTCCGCTGCTAAAAGCTAATGAGTTGCTCGGTAACCACAACAATCGGTCGGTTCAGCTTAAAGATCTGAAGATTCAGTGTGCAGGCATAAAAGTCAAGTTAATGCTCTCATCTAACACGCTGACCACTGCGTGAAGCTGCGTTGTGTTTCTGTGATGGTTTTTCTACATGGGCTTTAGATTTTAAATTCACTACATACAGCTGAGGACAAAAGTTTAAATACACTCACCGTGGGAACGAATGTCATGGTAATTATGGGCTTTTAATGGTTTCTTTAAAATGATTAGGCAGAATACATCTTTAATTACTGAAAATCAAGAACTTGATGTACAAGTTTTACGTTATTTTGAATTTTCTCTAATCCACACAGGGTCCAATATACATATATATACATATATATACATATACATATACATATATATATATATATATATATATATATATATATATAGAGAGAGAGAGAGAGAGAGATAGATAGATAGATAGATAGATAGATAGATAGATAGATAGATAGATAGATAGATATAGATATATATTAGGGCTGTCAGCGTTAATCGCGTTAAAATGGAGTTAACGCAAAACCCGCGTTAACGCTGATTGCCTTTGTGTGGGGCTGAACGGCGCTAACGTGTTAACCGAGCTTCCCGCGCTAACTTGATTAATGCGTTAGCGCTGTCTTGGATATTTAAGTGCTCTTCTTGGCTGGATTGGAAGATCCTTTTTAAATTGTTTGGTTTCCTGGTACAGACTTGGCTTTTAAGGATAATCCACATTAAAGAAGTTTAATGTTAGCCTGTAGTTCATTATTTCATCAACTTTATGTAGTGTACCAGTACCACTGGCAGCCAAACAGTGGACAGTGACGCTGGAGTTCCAGTGGTTTCCACTTCATGGCAGGCTTGAGCACTGGTGGTTCCTGGGTTTGTTCCTTAACATCTAACCAGTTTCCTATCATCTCAGAATCACACTTTGGGTCTCGTACTTATGTATAATTGTTTAAACTGATTATGTGCAGTTGTTTGGAAAGGGCCCATTAAGCTTCTGAAATAGCTTTTCCAAAACCCCGACCTCAACACTAGTCAAAATTTGAGGACAGTGCTTAAACGCCATGCCTGTTCCCACAAACCAACTAATTTAAATGAATTCTACTAATTATGCTAAAAGAGGTGCAGAATTATACCAGAAGCTTGTTGATGGTTACTAAAAGTGTCTGTTTGAGGTGCAACGTGGTAAGGGACAAGAAGTCCCAAATTAAAATAACATTCGTGGCCATTATGCGTGTAGGTAAACTTCTGACCACAAATGAAGATGAATGGTTGACTGTGAGGGACTCATTACTATTAGAGGTGTTTCCTAAAGTAAGCTGGCTCCAGACGACCCTGCCCGAAATAGCGCCATAAAATTGATGAATCTCGCAAGAAAACAAATATACGTTTTCTCCCACATGTTTTCTACTGTGCTAATAACCTCCTCGAACAAATCCTAAAACAGTCACAATGGACCGTTTTTCTTTCTGAGCAGGAAAATCAGTCAGAAGTCACCTCTCATCATTCCTCACGAGATCTTGCTCAATTTTCCCCTCTCACATCACGCCCAATCATGTAAGATTCATTGCGTGAGATTGAATTGCATAATTCATAACATTACTCTGTCCTCAGCCCGGGCGACTACTCCTTTACTTCCAAAATGAATTAATGCTGTCGCTTTGAATCATAATGCACCCAAATGAAAAATAACCTATACAATAATAAACTCGCAGCAACAAAAAACAATGCATCTTGCGGAGTGCGATCACTGTCTCTGATTGCCGTTAGATGGCCAGTTATTTTCCACCACGGACATGAAAAATGAAAACAGATTACCTTGATTCATTTATGGCATGTTAAAGAGATGTCTAAGTCTGAGCGGCTCCTGGAAATAATTCCTCCAGAATAAATAACGGGAATTAAATCGAGGGAACTGTATTTGTCTGCCAACCAATACTGCCTTGTCAATTGCAGGCCATTTTCCGTGCCCTGTTTTCTGTTTTTTACCTTCTGTTTGTTCCAGCAGCGCAATTACAGTACTCCACTCAGCCAGTGCGGCTATCATTCATGTGATTACACACCCTGTTGCCGTAGCAACCACACTTTCCCCATGAGATGGTCGTTCAATGCTGCCAGCTGTCTAAGATTAGATCCTCCCTCATAAATCTGAACCTTGTCTGGCAAGGTAGAGAGAGAGTACCTGGGACTTAGATAAGAGGGACAGAGGAGAGGATGGAGGAGGCGGATGCGTGGTGCTACTCACTGAGCGGCAGGTCTCGACACTCCCCTTCCTCCAGTGTGATATCATCAATAGCAATGTCTCCTTCAATGCCTGGTCCCCGAATCCCTTGAAGTACGACCTACAGAGAGTAGCACAAGTCATTATAGTGAATCTTGAGAGACCAAAAAAAAAAAGGGAAAAAAAGGAATTTTGAACTGCAGTAAGACAAAGTATGACTTAATGCACAGTGTAAATTGACTAAATTACCCCCCTTGGAGAAAAAAACCCCCTTAAAAAGCAAAAAGCACAACAGCAGGCGGCAAGTATTTGCCTATAATGTCACAAAATTTAAAATCAAGACTGTTAGAAGCTGCAACTAAAGATACCTATTTTACAACTAAAGCTGTAAAAATGATGGAAGTTCTGCAGCTTTTCATCATCCACTCACAAAGTTTAGGCTTTCTGATGGAAAAGCGTGTCATACCAGACATTTTGCGGGGATGCCGACCACTTCTCACAGCTACATCAGTGTTTAGCCCCCAGGGAAACCAATACCACACAAACACAGGCAAAGGAGAAAATACAGGGCACCGAGGGACAGGCTGCTGCATATTGAATGAACGTTTCTTTAGACTCACCTGGAAAGACGATGTTGGGTGGATGCTTACTTTGGCCTGCTTCCAGTGGTCACCTTGATTGCCACTCAGCGACCACACGAGGCCTTCTGAAGCCGTTTGACTCTTTTGCTTTAGGAATGCATTTAGTGTTCCTGCATTGAGGAGAGACACAGTTGGACTGTTGCCAAAATATTTTCTAATAGCTCAAAAAAAGTATTCACATCTTGGAATTATGGCTTAATAATCACAGAGCTAACTCCTTTTTTCCTACATTTAAAGCACTTCCTCTATATTATGCCCCAAATGGCAACTCACTATTATTTAATTTAAGTACGCCATTTGAAATTAAGGTAACCGGTTGATTGCAGCCACCTCTCAGGAGTGCATGAAATCTATGTGAGACAACTTGTGCGCAAGTGGAGGCTGAATCCCACATGTTTATGTTGGGGTAACACATATTTATATGCCTTTGCAGAGACATTCGTGCGTTCTCCAAAGACAATACAAAGAAATTTAAGGTGCACGAGGCAAAAAACATGAAAAGAGCTCCCCATCTCTAAGCCACATTTACAGGTAAGTACACCTTCTTTAAATACCTTCTCAACTTTATATTGACTATTGAATTCTCTAACTTCAATTTCACCCGGTGACAGCCCTTTGTTTAACATATTACCACACTTTACCATGCTATGTGGCCTTTTTTCAGCCCAGTATCACGGCGTTATATGGACACGCAGTACCGGCGTGTCTGTTACATGTTTTGCAGGATAATGGGTTGCTTCTTGCTCCCTTCTTTATAGTTCTAAAGTGATTTAATATGAAAAGACCCGTAACAAGACTGCTGTCACAGGCTGACACACTGTCAGAGTTTCAAGAGTTAGTTCCTTGTCAGATCACATGAATTAAAATATACAGAAATATGAACATTTGTCAGTAGCAACCACTGAACTTCATGTACAAATCCTTCAAAAAGTAATCAGACTTAAATTTTTAATAATTTTAAAAAGAATCAAATATACGGTCCACCAGTGACGAACTGATTCGATTGGACATAAACCAATCAAAGGCTCCAAAAAGTCACACTGTATGTGAGAACTAAAACCAAGACAGGAAGTCTCTGTTGACCTCCATGACAAAGCTGGCATAGCTGACCAGGTGGAGTTTAGCTTGGGTAGTTTGGCTGGACAATCAGTTGGATGTCCAATCAAACTGCAAAGTGTCTTAATCAGTGATGTCCCCTAGCTAATTGGTCAAAAGATCTCTGAAGAGATGGGAGCACCAGCCAATAGGACAACTAACTCAAAAGCAATGCACTGAGAAGAAGGAAAAGTAAATGACAGCATTCTTGGAGAAATAGCATTTAAAAGACTGAGAATAAAGATGCAAAATCCCTATTGCACAATGCTACCGCTATACCATGGTGCACAGCAGCATCGTGCAATGACAAGCAAACTGGTCGGGGTGAAAGAAAGGACGAAAGCCAGATATCTTAATCAAAACTCTTAAAAAAATCTAACCAAAAAAATATCTCTTTGAGATGCTGCCCTTTTTTCCAAGTGGGTGTACATTATGTACCACCTGACCATGAACATTAAAGAACTCCGCCATAATCTGTGCCAGATTAATTCCACATAAAATTGAGCTTCTGATCTAATATTCACCTGTGTATCCCGCATTTCAAAATTCATGTATTCTTCTGCATACGAAGCAGAGCCGAGCAGTAGCAAAGGTTAAACTCAGGTTATATGAATTGATACATCTATTAAGTTTGTGTCTGCATGCAAAGATGAATTATTCTCTCGCTCACGATGGTCCAAATTAATTATCACTAAAGGGCAACGTGTGATGAGAATTTCTCGATAAATGGAAATACTTTCCCTCCAGAGGGCGGATCTTCTGAATTTATCATTAGTTCCAAACTATTTCTGCCAAGTTCAGTTTTCTTTTTAAGCTCAGCTGGATTTCTACTAAAGATACAGAAAATAATCTACTGAGTGTCACTGCCAGCTCTATATTACAAAACACAACATGACAGATCTATTTCAGCTGAATTCCTATTTCAGTTAACAATGACACAGCCATACGGGGTCTTATTGAGACAGAACAGACTGTATACCAAGTCTGCATTAAAGACTACCCTCAGTGAGGCCTCTTGTCTGGCCCCAGGCTTTGATATAAAACTGTCAGATGATGACACGGAGTGCAACCACTTTTCCCTCCTTTACAAAAATACCAATTGTGTTATTTTTAATTTGCCATGCTGGAACAGGGAGTGCGTGTATGAGAGAGAACAGCACCTTTATTGCAGTGGGCTAACAGGAGCAGCATCCAAAGACTCAAATCAGGTTAGCACCGACACCACAGCGAAGCTCAGTGCGAGCAGCGCTCTGAAGTCAAGTTAATTTCACAAATATGGGACGCAGCAGCTTTGCGTTGACTCAACCAGTGAGGCAACCTTTCATTTGACGCATCTTTGCCTCAGCTAGGTGCCTCATTACCGGTAAGCCCCCCACCCCGGATAGGTAAAAAAAAAAAAGAGGGAAAGCTATGCTGTTCACTATCTCTCATCAGCACGGTATACACTCCCCCCACGACAGCACAATCTCCAGTGAGAGATGAGCTCTTGTACAGAACATGACCCGCGGTTTCATCTCCTGTGGAAGTGTTTAGGATGTAGGAGGATTCTTGCTGAGCTAGCTGGCTTACATTTTCTTTGAACTCATAGCGATGTAGGTGGTTATGTCAGTGTCATCACATCCTGAGCAAAGGCATATGCTGTATATTCTTTGGAGTACTGTTTTTTTTTTTTTTTAAAGGAATACCTTTGGCAGACACTTGTGAAATTTAAAAAGATCTGAGAAGAGAAAGATGTGAGTCTGGTGAACAGTGGAGAACAGCTCCTGGAAAATTTTCAATTATGTAGTAAGGACGTGGAGAGGTGGGTTGAGGTGCTGTACCACCCTCCTTGCTAATGAAAAGATGACTCAGTTGCTTCTCAGAAGGTCAGGCTTAACGCGCGCTTGGTTGGTGTGCTTTGCTCGAGTCTTAATCCTATAAACAAATGCGACACGGGCTCCAAAGGCAAACTTTGATGTGCGCTTCAGTAATTAAGTGTGACCTTGTCTCAGGTATCCACCCGCTAGCTAACTGTGGAGGAGTTTCTTTGAGCCTGTGCCACTGTTCGCATCAGCGCGTAGGCATGACTCTTTACCGACCGATTCTGGCCTTCGGCGATACCGTGCCACAGCCTGTGACTCACGTTAACGGCACCGTGCCAAAAACCACCAAAATCTCCAAATTTCACGATGCAGCTTTGCCTCAGCGGCTGGTTTTGTAAGCCACAGCTTTAAGTGCAAAAAAAAAAAAAAAAAAAAACCCTCATAAATT
>VUQR01024674.1:32804-54597 GCA_015108515.1 Hemichromis elongatus
AAAAAAAAAAACTTAAAGTGAAAAAAAAAAAAAAAAAAAGAACCCTATCAATTATTTAAAATGACAAAATTCCTCCAGATAACAGAAAATATGAAATGCATATATTATTTGAGCAATTTGTCATAAGCATTTACTCCTCTGGGAAGAAAATATCACAAACCAACATTCCTGAGCTTGGGGGCAAATGTTTCTCGTGGACGGAGAGGCAGAATACCAAATGAAGCGCTGCTATGGAGGATCTGAGCTGGGTTTCAAGTCCTTGACATTTAGCCCATTCATCATAACACGCCACAGTCTGGGCATGGGCTTCACCACAGACGGGGAGGGCAGGAGAAGAGAGGGTCTGGCTGGCGATCAATTTGAGCAAATTGGAAATGTCACGGCCTACTCAACCTCAGCGGGGAGCCGGAGGAGCTCTCATCTCCCTGCTGAGTCGCCCTCCAACACCTCTACCCTTATATTCTCTCCACCTCCCTCGCCTCCTCCTCTCCAGATGTTTGGTCTGGCCCACCTGCCTAGACACTTCCACTCTAGCTCTCCCCTGAGGACTCCCGGAGCGGAGCCTAAATTTCAGAGCATATGCAACACATGTTATCAACTCTAGTGTAATACTTAATGACTAACCTCTCTCAGCATGTTCTGCTTAATTAAAGATATTGTTCTCCGTGTTTTAGAATTAGCATTTTACAGGCACGGTGCTCATGTTTACGCTTTGTTAATATCTGCATTTCCCATTTCTACCTTTCCTCCTATTATCTTAGCTACCTGTTGCTAATTTATTTACAAATAATTTTATTTTTACAGAAATTCAATGTGTCAACTTCAAGCTCACAAATTGGAAATATATTAATGGGATGGGTATGCTCTAAAAACTTTGGACTATAGAAATAAAATAAATTATTTAGTCAGTATGTATAAACTAATCATGAACTAGATCTCTCATAGTGTCTTACAATATAGTGCAAATAAAAATAGAAAGAAATGATTTAAAAATCTAATAAACCCACATTTTAACACATCAGATGTCTGAACTAAGAAGTTTTGGGAGGATTTTTTTGAAAGACATGTTGTATGGCTTCATATGTTGCTCTAAAACCTGTATATCTTTGGGCACGGTGGTTCTCCAGATGTTAGTAACGCACCCACGTGCCATCTGACATCCAGGTTTTTGAACTGAGCGCTGATAACAAGCCCGATGGTCCCTTTCCTCTTCATGCAGTGTCCATGTTCTCCAATAAGAATATCAATTTGTCTGACCACAGCACGGCCTCGCTCCATTTAAAATTATGCTTCTGGCTCATGCCAACATTCGGCTTCTTCTTAACCTGCGTTTGTAGATGGCAAGGTGAGCTGTGTTCACAGTAAAATGATTTGTGGAAGTGTTCCTGAGCCCACGCAGTGAGAGCCCAGAGATCATGGGCATCCAGTGTTGACTTTCAGCTGTGTCGCTTACACACAAAACTGCTGAGTTCAAGTGAATCTTTTCATGATATGATGTACTGTAGATGAGATATTTACAATCTTTGCTATTTTATGTTGAGGAACATTATTCTGAAATTTCTGCAAAAATAAACTTGCTGCCCATCTTTACTTCAGAGAAATGATGCCTCTCTTAGATGCTCTTTTTTTGGACACTTTTTACATGTTGCTAACGTATTACCACCTAACCTAACTAGTTGCAAAATTTTGCTCAAGCTGTTTCATTTTGACTCCGTCCTGAATTTTTTTTAGGATGTGCTGCTGGCATCAAATTCAAAATGGGCTAATTTCTTTTTCATGAAACAGTAAATGTCTCAGTGTTATATACTCTGAATGAACACAATTTGGATTTATGAGGTCGGCATTTTACATTTTGGACAGCATTGCAATTATTTTGGATTTGGGTGTGAAACTAACCTTTGATATCCATTCGTGAGCTTACAAAAATTGAAAGAAACTATTCATAATGACATTTGTGTTTTAACAGTAGTTAAACCAGGAGAGCTCATTGTAGATGTCAGTACTTGAATTTGAGTTAATTCAAGGAGACCACAAGCTGCCGGGAGAGAATGAGTACTCCCAGTCCAGTTGCGGGTGGCGGCTGGAGATTGCTGCCAGTCGCTGTGAAATCAACTGCTAAAGCCCCAGGCATGCAGGACTAAAGAGCGGTCAGTGTTGGATTTTGCAGACAAGCCAGTGTCTTCCATGCAAACCGGTAGCTAGTAACCACAGCTGTCTGCTGATGGCCACAGAAATCACAAGTAGGTTTTCAGTGCAGTTCTTTTTGCTGATTTTTTTCCAGCATTAGGGGATACACATTTTTCCTTTGTGACCAGTGGTTACCAGGGGGATCAGTGACTGGTCTCTAGCCCTGTGTCACTGAGGCCTTGGTAAAGGTTTGCATTTTATTACTTTTTGTCCTGCACTTGGGTCCCTATCTCAGAGTTTATAACAAAACAAAGTTCAAAGGAAACAAAATAGAAGCTGGAGTAAGATATGTGACGCTGAAGAGGCAAGTCGGCATGTTAAAGGTGAAGAAAGAAGCCGAGAGGACTGACTGAGCTGCAGAAGTTGGGGGGTGGAGATCACGGTGATACCGTCAACGTCTTTCTAGGATCCTGAAGTAATTGAAGTCAAATGCTGACTATAAATGCCAAAAATTGATGGGAGGTGAGTGGCTGGCCTGTAGCAGTTTCACAGTTTCCTCTCTTGGTATTTTTTTACTGTCACTGATTGATTTTTTTTTCTATACTTTATCTATTTTTAAATATCCTTTTTTTCTATACTAAAATATGTTTCAGTGAAATACTATTTTTAGCTGCCTATCTCTGTGGGTGATTTCCCTCTGGTTTGGTGTAACTAGAATTTCACTCAAATGGCCTGAAACCAACGAGAACACATGAATAATGAGTCAAAGACATCAGTTTTAGTTATCTCACATGAAAAACTTGTGTATTTGTGTGGTTAAAAAGTTTCATATTTGATATTGGATATGAATATTTTTTAGAAATGCAAAGTACGCCGGGTGTTTCCTCTGAGATACTGTGCCTAAAATTGTTGCAGTTTTGTTATGTTATGTTGCAGTTTTGTTGTCATGTGAAAAACTAAGTACACCTTTAATGTTTTCCAAAGGAATTAAGGCAGTACGAAGCTGCTAATCAAATACATTTGTTAAAATGAACATTAACATTGTGGCAGATTTCAGGTTTGGGGCGTTTAGGTGTGTATTAACAAGGTGTGTGTCATAACCTCCCCAGGAGTTGATATCCAAGCAAATTCACCACGAGGTCATACTGTGCAATGCTCAGACTCTACAGGCCTTGTTTAGGATGCTAAACGCTAATGTTCATGACACCACAATAAGAAAAAGGCTAAATAAGTATGGCTTATTTGAAAGGGCTGCCAGGACAAAGCATCTTCTTTCCTAAGAATAACATGGCTGCAGGCCTTAGATTAAAAAATTAGCATCGACAAAACTAAACAACAACAAACAAACAAACAAACCCAACCCCCCGCAAGTCTTCTGGAACGAAGTCCATTGGACAGACGAGACCAAAGTGGAGATGTTTGACCTTACAGTCGATAGATTGACCCACGAATCTCGATGAATTGAAGCAATGTTATTAAAAAAAGAGTTTCACAACAATGTGGGAGACTGACGACAAGTTATTGCTTTTAAAAGTAGTTCTACAAGCTACCGCGTCATAGAGAGTTCTTAGTTTTTCACAGACTGCTCAGATGGCTGAAAACTCTCTTTTTCACATGACTGCAGATCATGTTGTCATTTAGATTCAGCGGTTTTTATTCCTATTCCTTCCAGCTCATACGCCAACAATGCCTGTTTCTCACTGACACAGCTATGGTTCCTAAACCGGACCATTAAAAATTTTCCATATTCTGCTCACTGCGATTTTTATCCACAAAAGTAACAACTAAGTCATGCAAAACGGGTTCTCTGTCAACACTAGTACCGGCGCCTAAAAAAAAGACACAATATAATGCCACAGCCACATCCACTGGTGACCTTTTTCGCCACATAAAGGTGTGTAGTAGCTGATGATAGGGAGTTAGGTTGGGACCGTAAACCCTAGAGGGCTTCAACTATGTGTAAACTGCTATTTTTGTGCTAGAGCAAAACTCCTAAATGCACTGAGCGTACAACCAGCACACATTCAAAACAGGAGTGCTTGCGGTTGGCTGATTGGGTCTCTGGTGAGGAGAGCCAGATGTCGCTCCGCCATCTTCAAATAGGCCATGCAAGGTTGTTATCTACATTGTGAGATGAATGCGAGGGCTAACACCCAGAATCTGTGTGCACACCTTTTGAAGGAGTGTGTTGCAAAAAGGCGATATCTTTTGCTTGAAACATCCGACAGCTACACTTAGAAATTTTGGGAAAGAAAGCGCAAAGCTCCACACCAAACACACCACTGGGAGAAACTCTCAGGAAAGGACTGCAATTCTGTTGCTTAGAGGAAAAAGTGGCGCTTCCTTTTTTTCTTGGCCGTGACTACTGTGTTTCCTCTCTCGCAAAGAAGAAGTCCTTCACACAAAAGAAAGAAAACACACATCTGCTGGACACCAAAACCAAGAAGGCCATCATAATTAAAGCCAGTGTTATGTCCCACAGATCCGTGATGACGTACTCTTTTAGAAATAAAATTCACGTGTTGCTGCCTTGTTGACTGTACTTATTGTATAAGAAAGCATCTCCTTCATACATCAGAGCACTGCCAAAGCAACCTGAAATCCACTCATGGTTGCTTTCGCTGTTTTATCAATAAAAAACAGGGAGCAGTGATACACTTTAAAAATTTAAAGAAATTAAGCAGTGACTTTAAATCAAGGCAGTCATTCTTACCTATGTGTTTTCCATACATGTGGTAGAAGAACCCAAAGCAGTAGGCAGGTGGATTGGTGATACCGTAAGGGTTTTTAGGGGCTACGTTGAAAAATGGACTTATAAGCCGTGCTTGGTCTCCTTCCTTGCGTGGTCTCGATGTCTCGATGTACATGTAGAAACCTTGAAACGCATAAAAACACACATGTGGAGACCAGAGTTGCGAGAATAAAATAAAATGGGTTCTGCATTTTCGTAAACAGCGGTCTGATCGTTCAGTGCCTTCTCATCCTCCCTGTTTCATCAGAAGATGTGGCTCTCAGTGAAGCAGAAGCTGTTCTTTGGATTAGGTCTTTAACCAATAGGTGTGGTAATACAAAATCCCAAGTGTTGATGGTCTGATTTCAAAAAGTAGAAAAAACTTAGTAAAAGTTTGGCAGTGGATTATGTCAGCAGGTTTCTCAGCTGTTGCTGCTTCTCATAATTTGGCCTTTGATTTTTTTTAATTACTTCCTGATTCGTTTTGCCTTTATTCCCCTTCTACCTTTTTGCTTTCAATCCTTGGTTAATTTTAACCATTTAAACATTTAAACCTACCCGGGTTTAAATGTTCACAAGATTAATTAAGCACATTTGAAAAAAACAAGCAAACCAACTTCAACCATGATATTTAAGGATATTTAATATACTGGGAGTGAGATGTTTGAGATCTGTATGAGAGGAATGATGATATGATGGAGCATCTAAATCAAAATTTTTGACACAGTGAGACTAAACTAATAACACAGTGAATATTTGTTGGCTGGGTGAATGCTGACCCCAGCCCAGCAGCCAGACCCTTAACTTTAACAGGTAACAAGCAGATGAGCAGTCAGGCTCCTTCCTCCGTTTCAGCCTGTTCATACTTATTATGCCTCATCTGTTTACATTTATATATATTTCTGTGACTACTTTTGAGTCTTCTCTTTGAGTCGCCGACAAACTGTTTTATCACTGTAAATATTGCGGTAAGGAAACCTTCCATAATAAAGATAAGGGGCCCACTAGTCGCAATAACCTGGCACAGATAGAGATGATAACATTGAGGTTACATTTATGGTCCCTTGGTCTGACAGCGGTGGACAGCAGCAGTGATGCCTATAAGTCAGGCAGCCCTCTGCGTGTGAGCCAAATTATCTGAAGACAATCTCAGCCCAGCTACGGGCACAAGCAAGGTAGCTCGTGAGCCGCTCCACGGCCCTCCAGCCAAAATCAAATGGAATATCTCCCTTAGTTGAATCTCATTTTAGATAATTATGCACAAAAAAATGAATGGGGCTGCTAATGAAATGCTGGACATTTTGAAACCATTAGGTGATTAAAGCCAATGCATTATTTACTGCCTCAGCTGCTGCTGCTGGTACCGTAGCGCCATAATAGGCACCTACTGTATATTTCACCACAGACAACTTCCATCAGAGGATTCATTAAAAAACCTCTAAAAGACTCTTGCATATCCAGTTTTCTTATTTATTTATTGAATATGCAATACCTGTACATGCGGCTCTCCAGAGCAAATGCTAAACTTACTCTGCAGATTCTCATTTGGGTGCCATGGAAACAGCAACGAGGCTCATTTGCAACATTATCTTGAAAATAAATGATCAAGGATCCTCACTGTTAGTTTGTGCGGCATCAAACAACCAGTGACACAATGAGCACAGCTGAAATCATCTTCTTTGAATTGTCCCATCTCATTTCGTCGTTTTGAAAAGTGACAATTGTTTCGGTTTGTTTGCAAATAAATGTATGAAATAATCAAAATGCTATACATCGTCCACTGACCGATAATGCGATAATCACATTGCTTCACTGTTCCCTGGGGGCATTTGTGGATCCATTCATTGTGGATGGAGTACATAATAAACAACACTGTCTATTTAAATGTATGCATTCGACATGCTAATTTCTAAAACAACCAGCAGGTAGATTGGTTTTCACATGCTCGCTGACGGGAGCAAGAATGATCGCTAAGACCTTGACCAGCTGTGGTTTTTACTGTTACCACATATTTTTGCAATATCCTTGCTCAGCCGTACTTATAAATCACAAGATCAGACATATTACGAAATTACTTTGCTCACTGGTTAGTGAATGTTAAGGTTGGTTATGATTGTAGCCTATAGCATTTATCCAGGGAAGAAAAACAATATGAGGACTTGGAAAAGACACTATCATCATACACGATAATGACCTCCACTGCATTACAGCAACTTGGCGATCAATACATTGTAAGATAATCTATGATATATCATCACATCTGTATAACTGAAGATAAAAAATATACTCTAAATGGACCCAAGCAAAACAATAAATATACTTATGTATTTACTAGGGTGTTAATGCTTAGATCACTTCTCTTCACATTGGTGCCTCTTGATATGGAGGAGTAATGACATAATCACTCTGCTAATCGAACTGGTGGGGACATAGGTTCACGGCGCCTGCATTTTGTTTTAATACAACTATCAATATTTCTTGCCAGCGCATTGATATTATATTGCAAAAGGAAGCCAATACAATGTACGATCCTATTGATATTTTGTCTGACCTCTAGGAAGGGCTAACGCACAGGAAGCAAACACGCAGCGCAGACTGTGCTAAACACCAGGCTATTAAAAGTAGCGACGTGCTGTTTTATTGTTCATGTATTTGTGGCCTTTTTAAATGCACCGATTCATCCATTTATTGTGATTATTATCTTTTCCCTGTGTTTTTCAGGAATAACGAAGACTGCACCCGGGTTGGGTGACGTGTTAAAATTTTCCATCTATCCACCATGAGTGTAACAACTAGCAATAAGGAGTGTGCGCACGTTCTTAGATTTCTGTAGTTTTTCTGTAGTGCATTTCCAGCAAATGCAATCATGAAAGAGTATTTTGAGAAAAAGAATACATAATTACCTAATTGGGATCATTTTTGGTTTTGAACCAGATAAAATGGGCAATCTGAAGCACTCGTGACCTGAGGGACTATGCAATCAGATGAAGGATACCTCTGCTTACATCCTCTGAATGAACAAACAGATGGGGAATAAAACATGCCATGATATGATCGGGAAACTTAACCACACATGCTCTATTTCTTAAAGATGAATAATGATTTGACCTTGCTTTTAACTCCAGTTTATGGGCCGTTCCAACTAAAGACAGTGTCACAGACATTTAAACACTGACGTATTTTGTCAAAGACAGAAATCATAATATGTGCGTGATGCGGGCCAACTCAACCTGCCAGTTGCTATTACCACACGCAAAGTATTTTCTTTAGAGGTTAATTATTTATCAATTTCGCTCTCAAGGGCAGGCCATTAAATTAGCAAAGTAAGACAATGAGAATCATATCCCCCATTAATAAAAAAGAAGTGGAACTCAGCCACTAGCTAAAATACATATGCAATACTATTACTAGAAATAAGCAATGATTGGCTAGTCGCTGCTTGAACATGTCAAGGGTGGAAGTTGGAGCTCCTCACCTTGCTTGGAGCCAGTGTGATCACCACTAGGGCCGGTGTTGGGCGTATACTTGGTGTCGCGGGTGGCCGCGCTGTGTCGCGTCCAGTCAAAATCATCATTCTTGTCCTGGGTGAACATGCAGATGGGCTCCTCCTCAAAGCTGCAGTGGAACTCTCCTGGTGAAAGACAGAGCACATTGTTTCAGAAGAGTGATAAGTTACAATACTACTATGTCTGAGTAGCGTGACACCTGCTGTATGTTTATGACATTTCCTGCGGCACGTGTGCGTGTGTGCATGTGTCTCGGGGGGGCGGGGGAGAGGAGGGGGGATGCGCAGACCAACCCGAGTCCTAATTACATCATGCAATCTGGTGACAAGAATTTCTATATTAAGATGTGACCTCTCACTGACTGTGAGGGAGGTGCCGTTTTTTTCCTGACTACAACATGCAGTTCTGTTCGCTACTTAAACAGTCTATGAAGACAGAGTGCGCCACTGAAGAAACACCCAAAGGCGGTTTATGTGTGTGACTATGAGACAGCCCGCTACCGAAGCAGGATGGATGACATTCAATAAACGCAGCCACAGCACAGTAAATAATTTCAAACTTAATACAAATCTTCTGTTAAAACATCATTTTGTGAGGTTTGGCACAGATACAGTAGAAAACTTTTATCTGAATCAGCTGAGCCTCTTGCGATTTTGAACAATCCTCCCCCTTTTTTTAACAGGTTTAAAAGAAAAATAGGGTGATTGTTCACCGATGTTTCATATCCTCTAACCAGTGAGACTGTGTAGTCATTTCTTTAAACCCGGCACTGCCTTTTCTATCAGCTTCCATCTTCTCTGTAGTAAGTGTGCAGGTGAAGATATTGAGCCCCCCTCCACCTGTGACAACAAGTTTTAAACAAGTAGAAAGAATGAAAGTGGATGAAAAGAGGTTTTTATTGGTCACATGAAAGTGAATAGACTAGTGATGATGAGTGCAAATCCCCATGCACTCAGTTTAATGAAGGGATAGTGGCTGGATCGACTCGGTGAAAAAAAAGAAGAGGAAAAAATAAGCAAAAAAAGAATGCAAAAACACCTGACCAGAGGACTTGACGGCGCTAAGCGGTGTCCTCAAAGAGAAAGCAAAAAAAAAAAAAAAAAGCATTTAGATTCAGGATGCAGGCATGTGCTCTGATAAATATTCATTGATTTATTAAAACGTAGCTGGGAGCAGTTTGGAGTGGTGACCTTGAGAGGAGCGGGATCTGCAGCTTTTACTCAGGTAATGGAGGTAACACAGACATAGAGGTGTGGTGTGGGTGGATGGGCCGGGGGATGGAAGAGGGCAGCGATGCTGTGAGGCAGAGAGAGAGCGAGAGAATGAGCTCGAGCGAGAGAAGAAGAGGTGGTGGAGAGGGAAAAGTGCAGCAAGGGGCCGCGTTTGAGGCACTCTTGACTCTTCTCCTCATGGGCATGCAGATTTAAATGGAGGTCTAGCTCCCGGTGCTAGACATTAACGCCCCTATCCGCAGCGAGCTAAGCTAAATGTTTTCGCCTCGTGCGCCTCAGAGAGATAGGAGGATTTGGAGGGTAGGCACAGGAAGGAGGCAGGGAGGAAGGGGAGGCATGCAGGTAAGATAGTTTCCTGGAGGGATTTGGATAATGATGTTGGTGATTAGGGTGTTTGCTATTATGTTGGCAATGTCTCTGTGAACACAACCGCCAAAATATATATCTATAAAAATACATAAACCACGATGCACAGCAGCAAACTGCAGCACAGCAAGCAATGATTAAGTCTGGATTCTCAAGGCATGAATAATGTGAATTTGTAAAGTTTCAACAATGAACAATGCATCATAAATGAAGCTAAACATTAAAGGATATAAACAGCTATGGCACAAATGCATGCATAATTAATGCTTACAGAGCACAGAAGGTGCAAATAAACTCATGCGCCCAGAAACACACACATACACACAGATACACCAAACGACATCCAGCATCTCATGCAAATGCCGTGTCCAAAATGCACAATGTCAAAAAGCCTGACGTAAGCCTAGTCTTTTCTTAAGGCAAGCCTCGCTCGATCATTGCTCATTTACTCCTGTTTTAGAGTCGTTTAAAAACATTTTCCAGTTCAGCACCGATTCTTTAAAAGTCAGCTCTCTATAGATGAGACAGTTACTTGGAGTATCCCCACTGTTTTCACAGCCGGTATTGTGTCAGAAGGAGCACTCTGTCTGATGAGACATGCTAAGTGAGGTGCACATTACTTACTCAGGTGAGGGTTGATGGGAGCTGTGGAAGAGAAAGGCCAGGGATAATCGTTAGTACAGAAAATCTTAGCAGCCCGTCATTACATGAAACACTTATTAAGAGAAAATCCGCACGGAGGCACACGCCAACGTAAAGAGCTCAACCTGTTGCACTTTTAGACACCGTGTGGCTGGCTTGTGAGCTCTGCTATTCAGCAAGTAGCACAGTATTACACAGGCATATATTAACCTTTTGTGAGCAACAAGGAACATATTATGTAAAGACATAGCAGAGAAGTAAGAGCTTCAGTAAAAGAGGAACTCCTCTATCTAGCTATCTGTCTGTCTGTCTAATTATGCGCATCCTGTGCTTTGCAGTGAGACAGAAACTCAGTGAAACAGATGGCAGAGGTTTACTAAACATATCTGACCCCCTGGTCATACAGTGCTAGCATGGTCTAATAGCTGTGGCAATACAGTTTTCTTTTGGTTGTATTGGACTGCAGAAACAGAAAGCTGTTTGCCAAGTATCTGCACTTCATCTCTGTATAGCACTTATGCCTTCTCAGTGTAAAATCCCGAAGGAAACAGACGGCACCAATCAACTCCCGCACTCAGAACAATGATTACTGAGCAGCCACAAAGAGAGATGTCTGGGATTTGAAGTGGAAAAGGTGACAGCATTCATTCGCAGTCTGTTATCTAATGTAAAAGAGTGAGGGATTAGGAAGACCAGCCTGACCACATTAATAAGCTTATAGCGCAACTGCTTATCATTACTGCCATTTACCGGCTTTGCTGATGTTCTTGTCCAAGGTGACTTCCATTTAGTACACTAAGCCTGTTTTATCCTTCCATTTAGGAGCCAATAAATCACAAAAATGAGTAATAATCACAAGTGTGTCTGCTAATCAGTTTCCTGCAACTTACATCCTGTCTTTTCAAACCCATCATTATGAAAACTTTGAGATCAAAGTCTAACGGATATACACCGAGGACTTCTTTTGCATTCTGTCCACCTAACCGCAGTTCAATGCTTTCCTCATTGATAATTTAAGAGGCTACTGCCGCAGCAAACACATAAAGGTCAAGGGTATCACACAGAGTTGCAGCGAGCCAGTTAGTCGGCACTTCACTTTTTGCAGAGTAAATACCATTTAACCTGTCAAGAAGATTCATGGGCATTTTCATGATCGATTGCTGACCGGCTGAATAGATGCGATACATCAGCTTTACTACAAAACTATGTTGCTGGGTGATTTATGAAACCTTGCTGTTCATGGAGGGAATTGATTTTAATCCAGCCAATTAAAGTGAGTAATAACAAATCATTCCTACAAAGGAAAACATGTAGTGAGAGTGGCGAAGTACAGTGGCGCTGATGAAACTGCTATTTTGAAAAGCTCAAATTAAAAAAAAAAAGGAGGGATTTCTGTTTATTGTTGTTTAACTTGTGGAAATGTATGTTTGCTCGGGGATGAAAGGGGAGATAAACAAAGACACATGCTACTAAAATTGCATTTTCAGCGTGCACCTTTCCCGGAAGACGCTTTGAGAATCTTTTATGTAACTGTGAAAATACTCGCCGACCGACAGTCACTGCTTCCCGCTGAATCTACAGTGGACTGCACAGAGCAGCTCAGACTGCAGAGGGGGAGGAAATCATCTAGGCTGTTGCAGAGAAAATGTTTTAAATGACAACTTACAGCCTCGGGCCTGCGAAACGGATGCTGAGGTTTCCGACAAAACTCTATTCTTCCAGGCCCCCTCCTGCTCGCTGGCTCTCTCCATCTCAATGTCCCATTTCCTGTAACTCTCCCTCACCCCCTCCCAAATCCCTCTTTCTTCCGATACTGTGGTTATGAAAATGTATTTCGTTGTCTGCATTTTTTTTTTTTTTTTTACCTGCAGCGACTGACTCACTACGCCTTAATCCAAAAGAGTGTGTCTGCTCAAGCAGTGTCTCTATCCACACTGAGGAAATCAAGCCGTGCACAGAGCAGAGCCAGAGGCTACTTTTACGACTGTTGTGCATGCAAACACTTTCTCCAGATCACAATTGCATAAAACAGATAATTTAACTTCCAGTATAGATGACTATATTGGATAAGGGAAAACAAACAAGCATTGAAATAAACTGCGACAAAGCTCAGCTGTTGACTTGAGCGTTTTAAATGAAGCACTTTTTTTTTAAAAAGAAACGTTGGTGGCTTGTCTGTAACTGTGTCTGAACTCCTCAAAACAAGTAGCAGACCTCAATTGCCCTTCTTCAAATGTGCTATGCCGTTAAAGCAGAGATGTGCGAAACCCTCGAGCACACTGCAAAGGCTTTAAAAAATATCCCAGATTTCCTTCTTAATGCTGCAGCATCCTGCTTTTCCCCCCACAGCTAAAAAGCCTCAAATAATGATTGAGGATGAAATGTAATTTTGATAGTTGTCAAGATAAAAACTCCCAGTGATCACACGGTGGAGTGAGGAGCGGATTTTTCTTTTCTTTTTTCCTTTTAAACTTCTGTTATTAGAGCACATATTAGGTGCATGTCTGCCTGACTCCTGGTTTATACTTTTTCCAGCTGAGAGGACAAAACAAGCTGCATGCTTGATGCATGAATGCCTTCCATCCAAAATGCCTAATTTTGATTGAAACACAAAGTGAGCTCATTGACCGCCAAAGGACATTGGTCTATGGAGGCTGTTCCGGATACAATCACTGACCTCATCTTGGCAGGATTCCCTGCCCACTGGCCTGCGGCTACATTACAAAGCAGCAGACAATTTCAAGGCTGCAGCCAAGTGTCCTCATAGGCAACAGTGGCATGCCTGTTTTTATTCTTTTTTTTTGTTGTTGTTGTACTGACCTCATATAATCCACACACCATCAATCATATTTAGGGGGTATGGGTGCATGCCATGATGTTCTGAGAAGGCCCTGTGATGGCTCCACAGCTGCCCAACCATCAGCTGGAATAATGACAGTGTGGGTAAATGTAGTTCAGCAATCTTTCCCTCGTGTCTCCGTGACCAAAATAACAAGAGCGACATCACACCATTGTGTCCTTTTTTACAAAAGCCTTGTTCTGAGGACGCACTGCTCTGCACAAGTCCTGCAGTAACACTGCAAGCCGAGCCCCGTGCAAGCCTGTTCTTTCATTAGTGTGCATATACATATATGCACTGATGGACTGGCATTCACTCTAAACTAAAGACCTGAAGCATGAATGACAGAACAAAAAAGACAAAAAGATATCATGTGTCATGTCACACAATGTTACAGCAGCAATCAGAACAGCTAAAATCATAAATATGCTGGTCATAACAGGGGGAGCGTCAGGCTGAGCATAGGAAATCCATGAGTCACATGAGAGTAGTTGTAGGACGGTATGCAAAACCTACTCCGGAGCAGCCTTGCACACTCAGTGGGCATAGATTAGCATGAAGAATGGAAACAGCGGGAATCAGCTAGCTCTGTCTGAATGTGCCAGGAGGTAAAGAATCCCAAACACCAGCACCTCTAAAGCTCAATAATTAATATGTCATATATCATTTAATTCTTACTAACAAAAAAAGAAAGAAAGAAAAAAGACTGAAAACATCTATAGCTCGGAGATCTTTAATGCTTTTGTGCAGTTGCCGGGCTAAAAAGAAGCTCTGGGGAGTCACTGCTACAAGGCTAGCTGTTTCAGTCTTTGTTCTAATCCAAGCTCACTGACTGCTGGCTTATATTTAATGAACAGATATCAAAGCTGTATTGATCTTGAATAAATGTATTCCTTTAAGTGAAAGTACTTTATGAAGCAGAGCTACTGAGCATGTACAAAATAACTGTAACAAGACACCAGCTACTAAATAGCTATAGCTATAGCCAAGGACTAGACAGTAACAAGTTCTGTATCTTATTGGTCATGAACATGATTACATGATCAAAAAATATCTGCAACAGCAAGATATTTTAAAGAAGATAGCTTTTAAAAAAAATAAATTAAAATAAATAAAAAAAAAAAAAAAAAAATATATATATATATATATATATATATATATATATATATATATATATATATATATATATATATATATATAACATATAATCCAGATTCTCGGGTTAAAGCATGCTTCACGGCAAGACAAAGAGACAGAAGAGCTGGGACAGCTATAACACTGAATCACCGCTGGTCAAACAGTAACACCCCACTTACAGCAAGAAACTGAATCTAAAATAAGATTTAGGGATTTTTGCCTTAAGGAGAGGTGTTGTATATGTCACTGCAAGGTGCATAAAAATGGAATATTAAGAAACAGCAGCAGTGTTTTACTGTGACACTGTGAGGGTTGACAGGAGGCTTAAACATTAAATCCTGTGTATTGGAGGAAACCAGAGAGGAAGAGAGACACAGTGAGAGGGGAGCGTTATGAGGAACACCAAACAGATGCTGAGTTTGTCACTGCAGCAAAATTTAAAAGAGCATCTTCAGAGCTTGGTGACATAGCCATTCTTCATCTTGCAACTGGGGACACTGTAACCGCTTTTGTGTTTTCTTGCCAAGTCACAGAAAAGCTGCTACCATCGACTTTATGTGGTTCAGGATGATTGCTCGGCCTTTTGGGCAATGATGGAAAAAAAAAAAACTTCCTCTAATGGAGGACTTATGTTGCAATTTAACACAGGGCAGAAATGTTTAAGCTAACAGCTAACAAACCCACAAAGTCGTGTTTTTTCTTTTCGTTCTCTTAATTTTTTGCAATTTCTTTCATTTTAGGGTCACACGGAGGAAGAGACTATCCCATCGTGCAAAGCAAACACGTGGAATATGCTTATTGGCCGCTGTTCAACTTCCCATTTATGCAAATACTCAAATAAATGAATTAATTAATGCAATTAGCGAAGTGTCTGCTGAGTGTATGTACAAATTTAGACTGGAAGAGCCAGGGCTAAAGGTGTATTCAGTCCCTCAGCCTCCTTATAGAGAAGCAACATTGCTCGACACAAATGAATTCAATTAAAATAAATAGAAATGTAAAAGTAATTAAACTCATTAATTTGAGTTAGTAAACCTTTTTCGTGCTTGGACCCTTTGAGAGCTTCCCAAACAGTCAAATGTTGGACATGTCTTTAAATCAGGACAATGGCAACTGCAGGACTGCCATAAAAATGCTACTTTAGATTTCTATACCAAAGACAGGACAGGGCCTAAACATACTGATTGCATAGTGATAAATAGAAGAACTTTTATAACTTTTTTTTTCAATTCGCTATAAATTTCCGAACCCCTAAAGCCTTTGCGCTACAGCCCATACAGAGATGCCCCACAGGTCCGTGTTCCCCAGTGAGAATGAAGCGGAAGTGATAATGGAGATGGTCCTGGGCTGGATTTCACACATCAGTCTCAGAGCAGAGTGTATACGGTTCAGCCCCACATTAGCCTGCTATCGCGGCGCTATACTGTGTGTGGGAGAACAGAGCAGCCCTAGAGTGATAATTAGTCCAGTCTCTCGCTGGGCAGGCGATTTGCACGTCAGCATTGGCTCTCCTCTTTTTATCTTTTTTTCTCCTTCTTCTTTTTTTATTACTCTGTTCCCCTGTATCTTTTCTCCTCAGTCCCAACTTGGCTGCCTCGATCACTCCTTCTGCGCCACTCTCTGCCTTAATTAGCCTCAATTCCCCCCACTTCACTTCCACTGGATTCATTTGGATTCAACTCCACTGAATTCAATTCAAGGTTGACCGGGGGAACCGCGCAGTATCACAAACCACTACAAAAATAACAGCGGAGAAAGTTTATCTGCCTCTCTCATTTCTCTCCTCTTTCCCAATTCTCTTTGCAGCAGTCATGATGAGCTGCAGTGAAACTGAATTATTCACAACTGCAGCAGCACCACTCCGGAAGAACTTGGCAGTAAGTGATAGACAGAAAACAGTCAGTCACTTAGTTTCTGAAGACGTACATCTCAAGTACCTGTGCATCTGTTCACTGGTACTGCTGGGCCATCTGTGGATACTACTGTAGTCTTTGTATTGTTTTTTGCCAGCGTGCCATCCCAGAAGCTGGAGAATCTATCTCTGTTTGCAACCTGCTATTTCATTCTGTAAAGAAATACAGTGTGTTTTGATGTATTCTCAGTGGTCGCAGTACACAAAATCTTTGTGATGTCCTTCTGGCTGCTATTTTTGGCTGCTGTACTTTTATCAGAGAGACTCTTCCGATTCAACCTCAGTTTAACCTCATTTGTTATTGTTGCTTTATCTCCTTAAATCCAAGGCTGAGATGCCCACCTGAGAGCTGCAAAAATACTCGGTAACTGTCGCAAGGCAGTAAGGTCAAAATGAACAACCTTGAGCTCTATGGATGTAGAGAGATACTACTAATTTTGAGACACAAGTCTATTTTGAGTTAGCTTCAGTCTGCAGATACCAAACGAGTGACGATTTTGTTTCATCCGAATCAGAAATGCAAATAGAAGAGTTAAAAAAAAGCAGCAATAAGCAAAAGGTTAGCGATACAAATGTTGCTGCACCTGTTTTTTTTAAATTCTCCACAGCAATTCTCGGCTACTTTTTCGATGCACCTGAAATCAATCCTAGATCCTTTTTTAGTGGCGGCAGTAAAAAGTGGCCGTTTCAGTCAGCGTGACATGCTTAGGAACCTTTGAAAAAAATTCTGCCATTTGGGTTTTTATAACACTCAGAACTCAGAACAAGAGGCCCCAGAGAGGACGAGGTCAGTATGACTAGATGTTTTTATTTATTTAGTTCTCTCTCCGGTAGTTCTTGTTTTTTTCCCTCACTGTCCCCTCTCTTCAGGTAACTTCATGCTTTCTCTGGAGCAACGTTAGCGCTGCGGCGATCTGCAATTACCGGCCGCACCGATCTGCTCTGTGCTTGTTGTTACAAACTGCCTCTACTTCCTTCAAACCTGGCACGCTCTGGGCAGACGGCGTCTCTCCCTGCGACTGGTTTTGTTGTGCGTTTCCCTGTTGTGTATTAAATCATTACCAGTGCTGCCAAGCGCCTCCAAAAAAGGGTAATTATTGGGGTTTTCTCTATAATATCTGAGTATTTGTAAAGCAGTATGTGGCCTGTTTTTGAACATTGCTACATAATTATTATTATTATTATTTTTATTACCATAGTTCGGATTCAAAAAGTAATAAAATTATTAATCTTCTCTCTGGCCGCCGAGTCTGGGCAAAGGTACGGTAAGATTTTTATGCTTTTCATGTCAGGGCCCATATCAGGCATGGTGAGGGCAAAAACCTTTCAAAATATTTACAATGTGAAACTGAAAAGACATTTATTATATGAGAAATTTTCCGGGGGACTAATCGGATCCACCGACAAAGACAAAACACAGAAGATTGCATTGTTTTGGGAGGGGAGGAAGTGAGCGAAGGCAGCTAAGCGTGACTCATCTCTGACCAGCTCTGTTTGGTCTTGTTACCCAGACTACATGCTTGAGTCATCTGAAGCTTCAATGTCATGATGATCTCTCAAGCACAGACACAACAAGTCAGCCTTTGCCCCAGTACAGGGAAGAGCTGACTCAAGCAATGAAGGTCAGTAAGAAGGGATTAGTCAGTTGATCAGCATCCATTTGGCTCAAACGAGAAAAGCAGCAAAGCCGGCTGAATTCGAGCTGTCTACAGATGACTGAATGTGTTACATGCAATTCAAATGACTTCAATCAGTTCGCTTTTTTTCACTCGCCCTTTCCTCGTACGTCTCTTGCAAAATAACTCATCAGCGGATCTCTGTAATGACTGCTGATGCTACGGTGAACTTTTGATATCATCGTTAGTGATAAACGCTAAAACTTAAGCGGGAGTTAAAATCTTCCGTCTCCTATGACTTGTTTTTATCTCTTTGCTTGCTGCAAAAACAGCGAATCAATTAAAAAAACCACACGTAGCGCTTACCACTGTAGGTGACGATCCGGATAGCGGAGTCGCCCTCTCCGAAACGCGTGATGGGCGTGAGGCGCACCTCGTAAGATTCAGGCTTTATCAGCTCGGTCAGGTTATGCGTCATGAGCTCCCCTTTGTTGATTGCTCCATCCACTGTGATCTCCTGCTCCCACCAGCGCTGGAGCCCCATCTGTGTCGGGAGAAGAAACCACATGAGGTTCGGGATATTAGACATTTGCCAGTTCTGTTTACACCTAACAGGATTATCAAAAAGCAAGGTGTTCCTGCTGCTGTCGAGGACTGGTATTGTTCCCTTCACCCTTTGTTCTATTTTTTTTTACCTTTCTGCTCCACATCTGAGCAATCAGCATCAATATGATGCAGTTTATGGTATCCTTGACAGACTCCGTTTCGCTTTGTTGTTACCTCCCACAGTCAAGCGGTTGGACCAGCCTTGGGTTTCTTTTTCCCGTATTTTCCTTTGCGCTTTCATTTGTTCTGACTTTTAGTCCATGTTACAGACCTTACCTTTTCCTTTCATGCACCATTTGCTTCATCTAAAGTCCTCCCATGCATGAATGCTAGTCTGTAAATAAAGATCATTGGGGTTTTCTTCTCTGTGAACTGTTCACATTTTTCAAACAGCTGTTCTCAATACTGTACCAATAACAGATCACAGGATCTCTCATGAGACCTCAAGTGATGCATCTTTACTATCTGCTATATAGGCTCTGTATGCAAATTTACCAAATAAGGAGAGTAAGTTCCATGCAAAGCAAACACATCCTCTCATTTTCCTCCAAGTGTGACCACTTCAAGTATCTAGTCCTTTAACACGACTGTATAATGTTTCATTTCATCTGCCAATTAAGACCGCCTATAGGCGTCTGTATGATTCACCAATGCCAAGCTGCATGACAAAAACAAATTTCCTTTGTAAGCTGATGACGGCTTGATGCTCATTAACCATATTTACTTTCGAAGCAGCTCCCAGGGTTGGAACTAAAAGACTGCTATTAGGAAGCAGCAGACACATGTTTCTATTAGCAGAAGAAACATTATTCTAGGTTTAACGGGCATTTTGTAAATACAGTCGTGCTTTGGCTATCTGCCTGATTCCTTTAAAAAATTTCTATCATCGTGTTCTACAACTTTTTATTTTTATTTTTGCCATCTCTTTTTAAAGGGACCTTGAATTGGCACTTTTTTTTTATCCTCTCTTTCAATAATGCGCAGCAAACAGGCAAACTCCTGGCTGACTTAGTTCAGGTATCACACAAACTTCAATTCCTTTTATGCTTTCTGATATAATACATCCCCTCTGAAACACAACGCAGCAAAACAGGGTTTTTGCTGTTAGATCTACTGGTGAGGGGCGAGTGAAGGAGGATACATTCCATCCTTGATTATCAGATTAACAGGGAAAGCTGCACAAAGACAAGTGATCGTGTCTGTGTTGCAATTAGTGACCGTACCGTACAGGAAGAAGTGCGCCATTAGTGGAGGGAGACAGAGATCGAGTGAATGAAGGTGTGACAGCATTGAGTCAGTGTGCATGTGAGCGAACAATACCAATTAAGTAATTACTTAGAGGCTGGATGATCCGCAATTATGGTGTGCAAGTTTTCATCACCATTAGTTTGCAGGTAAATAGAGTGCTTTGTCACTGTGCAGTAATTGCAGATAGCGCTTCGGTTCTTACCTATGCTTTGAAAATTTTTAGCTTTCCCCTTAAGCACAAAAGGCACGACAGTTAATTGCCATAAATTACACAGTGTCGGCCTGTATGTGTGTTTCAATCCTCTAAAATAAATGATAATATCCTCTGGATATTTGCGATTGTGATATATCCTAATGATGTGAGAAACTGATCAAGTCAGAAACTGGCTGATTAAGTTACTGCCGTTAAAAGAGGGTTTGTAAGCTACTGAATCCTTGCGTGAATGAGCGTGAAAATGTGTTTTTTCACATAACTTTATGTAAAGCTGTATTGTGAACTGCATGCACTATGTTCCTATAGCATATGTTAGCATATGGGCTTTTATGTTCTATCTATCTATCTATCTATCTATCTATCTATCTATCTATCTATCTATCTATCTATCTATCTATCTATCTATCTATCTATCTATCTATCTATCTATCTATCTATCTAATAATTTCTTTAGAAGTTGTGAATTCTTTGAAATAGTTCAGATGTTTATTATGTTTAAAAGCTGTAGCAAAAACATGAGTATGAGACATGATGTTCATCCGTTTTGCTCAAAAAATGTATACATTTAAATATAAAAAATCAAAATAATGTTTTTAATACCTGTTTTAATCACTAAGCACCAAAAATGAAATATTTCATTTAAATCTCAGATAGCAACTGAACCACCCTGGAAGTCTTCATGTGAGGTTCATACCTTATCTCACTGTTGTTCACAAATTCCGATTGCCTGCAGCATTACTGGCTTATTTTCAGGTGGCTTTATAATACCAAATAAAATTAAATATACACATGTCTGAGCTGTGTATGTGTGCTTTTAATACTGTTCTTAGCTAGAGCTGCTTTAAAAAGGGCCCCCATTATTAAAAACAGTGCTTAAATATCCAAAGCAAACTCTAAATGCTGACTGGAAAAAAACAAAACAAAAAAACCCCCATTCAACTTTGACACTTTGACACATGCACATACTTACAGGCTTTTGGATTCAGCCCCATTGTTTGGATTCCCATTAATGTTCACTGAATCCACACATTTGCACTCAATTAAGGCTCCTGTTTACATCCCATTAGCTTTCAATCTCCACATTTTCCCCACAGAGGTAGAGAGCTGCATTGATTTAATTTCATTTCACTGTGGCTGCGGTTCAGGGGGGGGATTTATAGGAACTTAAAAAAAAAATAAATGAAAAAATAAAGCAGAGGTAATCAAAGCAATACCATCATGTCTCTTGGCTCTTGACGAAGGCGGTCGCACTTTCTCCCTCTCCCGTCCCTTATCTTTCCTGCTTGGCTTCCTGATGTCTCTGTCTAGTTTTGTCTACTTCTCTCCTCTACCCTGGAAGAGTCTCACAGTCTGTTCTCAAAACCTAAAATCCTATAAGAGGAACTATGGATTTGATCAGCTGGTCCCTAAATACAATTGACACCCTCTTCTCGAAGAGAAGCCTGGGTTCGGGAGAGCCCGAGTGTCCTGGAGGGACGTTCCCTGCTGGATACACGATGGATGGGTGGCAGAACTGGAGGATTGTGTGCCTGGCGGGACTGTCGATTGAGGACATTGAAGACATCTACATTTTCGGATTTATGATAACGGGGCTCTTGCTGATTGGAGCTGGCTTGG
>VUQR01024675.1:0-14687 GCA_015108515.1 Hemichromis elongatus
AAACTGCAGCGGGTGGCGAAGGCAGCAGAGCGGGCAATTGGCACCTCACTAACCCCCCTCAGAGACATTTATGCTGGCAGACTTCAGCAGAAAGCCAGCATCATCATCAAAGACCCCTCACACCCTGGACACCTACTTTTTCCCCACTCCCCTCTGGTAAACACTACAGGTTCACCAGGACAAAGACAAACAGACTCAATCGAAGTTTTTACCCACAGGCTGTCAAACATGCCCTACCTCCACCCTGATAGAAGCATAGCTGCCAACACCCATGGACATTACACCTTATTTATAAACTGTATTTCTATGTATACCATAATGCAACAAACATTCCTACCTCTTTAAACTGTATTTATTATTCCACTATTTATTATAGCTGCAACAACACCCCCCCACCCCACCCCCAATGTGCAATATCACTGATCGCAATGGACCTTCTCGTGAGATGTCATGTATGTGTGTGTATATATATATGTAAGTGTGTATGTGGAAATAAGTGTGTGTATGTATGTACGCATGCATATGTGTATGTATGCGCGTGTATGTATGCATGGGCGTATGTATAACTTGTACATATCTTTCTTGTGTAAATGTAAATTTGTGTTATTGTGTAAATACTTATGCTATCGTGTGCTTCACACACATGGAGAGATACCAAACTGCCTTTCATTGTTTTTGTAACAATGACAATAGAGATCTATTCTAATTCAAATTCTTGTGTTCCTTACAGATGGCTTTGTGCTCTTATTGGCATGGTTGTGGTTGGGATCAGTGTAATATGTGTAAGTATGTGAAAGTCAGCTACATCACTAGAATAACTTCAGATGTCACCTATGGGAAATGTTATGAGCCCTGTTATGTAACGAAGTTTGAATCGTTGTTCTTCAAAGAGAATGTAAACAATGCATGCATTATGTAAGTCAGCTAGTACAAATGTAACTTCCTATCAATCCAATTCAAGATCTTTATTGTCAACACAACAATATACACAGTATAGAAAAGCCATTTCAACCCAAGCCCCCCATTAGGCGTATCCAATTCCATTCAATTCAATTCAGTTTTATTTATTTAGTGCCAAATCACAACAACGGTTGCCTCAAGGTGCTTTATTTTGTAAGGTAGGTAAGGACCCTACAGTAATAATATTGTAGGATGATGACCTTCTTCAGTTTCCTAAGAAAGTGAAGATGTTGTTGGGCTTTCTTCAGGATGGGGATGGTGTTCAGGTTCCAGGAGAGGTTATCTGATAAGTGCACACCTAGGAACTTCAATGTTAAATGTTCACTGTAATATGTAGTACATTATGTGTATGTGTTAAACTAGATCATTATTATTTTTACATTTAGAAAGGCTTAAAAAATGCTGGAGCAAGAATATATGTGCAATAAAGAACAACAGTAAAAATCTTCTGGCATCTACAGATTTCCTCTGTCTCACTGTGCAAATCCAGTTCTGTTAATAGGAATCTGACTTCTCAACGGTTTCCATGATAACATCTAATATCAACTGTCTTTTTTCACTGTTGTTGAAATTCCATATTCTCATTTCATATTATTCATTAAAATGACCCCACAACTTGTTTGTTGTAGGTTCCCTTTGCTAGAGACATCTATGGTCTGATTCTTCCTAACTTTGGTGTTGGTTTTGCTATTGGTAAGATTACTAACCATTCTAATTGCTCCTATGAATGTGTGCAGAATTTAATAATATAAGAGCATCACTGATTGTGTTACAGGCATGGTGGATTCCTCGATGATGCCTATAATGGGTTACTTGGTGGACCTGCGGCATGTGTCTGTTTATGGAAGTGTGTATGCAATCGCTGATGTAGCTTTCTGCTTGGGATTTGCATTAGGTAAGCAATAGCAAATGGCATAAAACGTCCATGTTTTGTTGCTGGAAATATTTTTTCTCATCTTGCTTGTGTGATAATAAAGAACTAATCCTTGTATAGAGACACAAAGAGGGAAAATTCAATATTATAGTGCCTTGATTTACACTGACGGCCGTTGTCATGGCGTTCATGCATACATCATGGACATGAATGCAATAGTAATTATGGCATTTTTATGATTTCTTTGATGTTATAGCATATTCTGAAAAAAGTATTCACTCGCCCACGAAATCATTGTATTCAGGAGTTCCAGTCACTTCCATGGACTCAGGTATTCTACAAACATTTGTGTTCTACCTGTGCAACAACTGCACTCGTGAAATTTCCTCACTACTAAATATTCCACACAACCGTTAGTGGTATTATAACAAAGTGGAAGCATTTGGGGACGAAGTAACTCAGCCACAAAATGGCGAGCCATCTAAAATCGCCCAGCGTGGTCAACAGGCGCTGAGCCGCATAGCACAGAGAGGTCGCCTACCTGCTGCAGTGTCAGTCACTACAGTGACTACATGTTGTCTTCAGATTAGCTCAGCGACAGTGCATAGAGAGCGTTGTGGAATGGGTTACCATGGCCGAGCAGAAAAAGCGTCAGCTGCAATGGCGTAATGTGCACCACCACTGGATTCTACAATCTTTTGCTATGGTGGCACTCATAGTCAACCAATGGGCTGCAAGCTGCCAAGGTCCTGTACCTGCAAAGCAAATACCGCATTAGAACTTACACGTAGCTCTTCTGCAACGTGATGAACTCCACCAAATCCACAGACTAAACCAGTAAGTGCTCTGCTTTCTCCTGATACAGGTCCATCTATTGGAGGCTCCATTGCTGAAAGTATTGGCTTCCCTTGGCTGATGACCATCATCGGAGTAGTGGATATAATATTTGCTCCTCTTTGCCTCTTTCTGAGGAACCCACCAGGACAAGAAGAGAAAATTGTAAGAGTCAAAATACACTTAAATACAGTGAGCCAGCTCCCACATATGCCACAAAATAGCTGTGTGCTAGTCAGAGCCAACGATTCGAATGAATTCAAAAAGCAGATTTAATGCTGTTATATGAGAGAAAACCAGAAAAAACAGATGAGAGAAGCACACAACAATGAGGCAAGATGTGACAAAGGACAAGGGGAAAATCAGGCAATAGAAACACATGAGGTAGATCCTGAAATGCTCCTGAGCCAACACTAGCAATGAGTCATGGTGTCACAAAACTTCAGGTTCAGTCAGAAAGCTTTCAAAATCATGCACATTTAAAATACACAACAAACAAAAACCTGGTGTTTGACTCAAGTAACATGCAGTCACTGAAACAGCTTTCTGTCATTTCAGGCAATTTTAATGGACACAAACTGTTCAATGACGACGAGATCCTACTCTACTCAGGGCGCATACTACCAGGGTGAAGACATGGATCAGGAATATGACGATTATGATTAACAGGACACCGGCCGTGCAGGGTAACCCTTCAGAGGATCTATTTTGTTGTACAAAAAGAAGGAATAGAAGAAAACTACAGCAAACAAAACAAAAAAGCCACGATATTTCTATGTGAATGTCCTGCATCCAACCGTCACTGTTCACTGTCTTCTTAGCAGCTGTACTGGAGCAAACCAAAGTTGTCTTTTATCTGTGGTGGCAAGCGCATTGTGTTGCACATATTTCATTTAGCCAACAGCCTTATTCAATGAGCGAGAAAACACCTTTGAGGTGCAGTTTGCTGATTTATTCTGAATACAGATTGGTCGTTATCCATGTACTGGACTTTCAGTTTTAATCTATTGTAAAATAAACATAACAGCCCAGGGCGTTATTCTCATCAGATTTAGGTATATTAGTTGGTAATAAAATGGGGAAATATGTGATAAAGTCAAGAAACTGCTGTCTGTCAAAATCCAGGAACATTGGTCAGACTGTTTCTATTCATATTTCCATGAAAGTTCACACCAGTGGCTTTGCCGGCACCGCTGGTGTGGATGACCTGTGTTAGGAAGAGATGAGGAATATATTCTTAAATGCATTATCAATACATGTTTATCCTTCTAACAAGAACAGAAATTGTAAGTTTTTAGAATCTCTGAAACTTTAAATGATGAAAGTTAATTAAAATAAAGCCTGTGTCCAGATTACAGCAGTGCGACCAACATATACAAACCATAGTCACACACATACTTTACCATAACTGCATGGACTCAGTGTTACTGTAGATAGTGAGTTGTTCATGCCCAGCCTCCCGACCTCTTTTCCTTCATTCACTCCTCATTAGTAGTTGGGGATGTGTCCGGTCTGGGAGCCGGCTGAAATGCTCAGCTTACCTATAGAAATAAACATGTTTAAAGCCTTTTACCAAATAGTCTTTACAACTATTTTCCCCATTCACAACAAATGTGTGAGGTATTTTTTTTAAATAATTTACACATTGACGGGTGTCCTAACACAGGTCTTCCTGAGCTGACTTCAGTCCCTGGACTGCACCTCAGACATTTTATGCTGTTGGTGCACTTTGAAGCATTTGAAAGTAGTGGAAAAACTGGAGATTAATTTTCCTCATAACAGGCAAAGCCTATTACATGCAGTCTGTGTATTGCTAATTACTCTAGCTAGCACTGATTTCACTCATATGGACAAAAGTCCAGGGTTGCCTACACATTACACCTGCATAACTGGCTCAGCCATGGAAACCAGTTAGTGAGTGAGCAGTGTTGTTGCTCTCAGCAGTCAGTGACCTCCACAGTAACTTTAGCTGTTACATTGTGGCTGAGCTGCTGTAGTTCCTCAACCTCAGTGATTCTTAAACCTCGCTGGGAAGACGTTTCACAAACTGATGACTAGGTGCTTGAGTTTATACACCTGTGGCACTGTAACTGAAAACACCTGGATTCAAAGACTGAGAGTTGTGGTCCAATACTTTTGTCCATATGGCTTCAAAAAAAACATACCTCTGCATCTAAGCCTGGAAAATAGCAATGACATTATGAAGGCTCTGTCCATATGAACCTGCAAACATCTGGCCTGTTGTGTAGGGCAGGGCAGGGCAGCTGTAGCCAGAAGAGCAGCGTTAGAAAAAGACACATTGGACCTTTATGCTTTCTCTTCCCTTAGAACTCAAAAGTGCCAGTTTAGTTTCACATGGATTATAAACCAGAGATTTTGATTTTACTGTTGCTCGTTAACGTTCCAGTCTGGCTGGAGTCTGAGAAGGGCTCTGTACATGTTCTGGTTTTGGCACACAAACAGTACCAGCGCCCGTGGGTTCCTATGGATAGTTCCAGACTATAAACGGTTGATTATGATCGGCCTTTTACGTTTCCATATGTTAGACACAGTTTTGTTTGTAATGTCAACTGTATTAGAATTAGGTTGTCCAGTTCTGGGCTCCTTCCAATGTACTGGCTCACTGCATACTGGGACTATGAGCTGAATGACCTGGTGCAACCTTTGACTTCATAATCGATGACACAATCCTGACTTTAACCGTAAGCTTTTCAATTTTTTATATAATGTAAAAATGCATAAATTGCGAGACTTTGTTCAAGGTGGAGTTTTATTTATACTGTCATGTGTTTATGGCACAGAGAAGGAATTGAATTTAAAATAAAAGGTTATTGGATTCATTTCTGGAGGGACATTGATGAAGTTTATAGATCCTATTTGAAACACAACAGTGGGCAGTTTCTGCACTGATCTTTATTGTGGTCCATAGTGGAAGCAGCAGCATTTTGATGGACAGTCGGAGGCATGTCACCAGCTGTGGTTGAGTATGGGGGAGGGTCATTTCCTGGTGACCTTGCCCTGAGCCTTTCAGTTTCTGCTCTGAGCCATCATTAATGCTGTTTCTTACATCTGTGCTTCCTGTGCTATTTCAACATATCTGCAATGGAAAAGATTTGCTGTGACAAGAAGTTTGTGTTGTATTCCTCTTAGTATGTACAGATGCTGTATCTGTTTACTACATTCACAATAGGTCTAAATACTAGAGAACAGGTTTATTCTTGGCTTTGATATGTTGGAATGTGGAGCTGTTAACCTCGAACACTGCTGAGGTGTTAGGCATGCTCCTACATTGTTCAAACTTGGATTCTGTTTGGTTGTATGTATGACGTTCATCTCCAACAAGAACTAGCCAGTACAAGCTTTCACGCGTCAGGATTCTAAGACTGTTAGCAGAGCTTCATGTGTAGCAGTGACAACGACAGCGTGAGTCAAGAGGGTGTGGCCATGTTTAAGTCACATAAAGAATGTGATTTTTACAAGCACACTCGCGACACAGTTTGATTGGACGTCATTCATAATCAACGTTGGGTTTGTAGGTAACCCCAGAAACATTTGAGTTTGTAATGATAGGAATGTGTCACAAATGAAATGGCTAAAAGGAAAATAGAGAAAAAAATACACGAGGACAATTCAATCAAATTTATTTGTAAAGCACTATTTAGACAGAAGGTAAATCAGAGCACGTTTAAAGGAAAAAGAGATGTTTAAAACATATATGAGGATATGCTATGATAGTGTGTATGACATGGACTCATGTCGAGTACAACGGATGGATGGTTTGATTTGATGCAGGTTTTCATATTGGATGCCCTTCCTGAGAGAGTCTCGCCAGTGATCTTTCAGATGTTCAGTAAATGTGTTAACCACTACACTATGGAGCCATAGCATGAATGTTATACTACAACCTTTTCCTTCAAAGCCTAATTCATTCCTGCAGAAAGCAAAAATAAAGAAATGGCTGTATCGTGACTAGCTTAGCTGACCTTACAGGATAAATAGCTCGTCAAACAAATTATTATTGTATGCTAGCTGGCTCCTTGATTCAAAACATGTTGACAAGATAGATGACAGATCTTTTGTTTTTGTTTGTTTTTTGTAGCATAGCACTGTTTGTCAAAATGTTTGTAAAACTACAAACTAATTAGATGTTATCCTTCGATGAGCTTTTTTCTTTTTTCCTTAAAAACAGGTTCTTGTAATGTTTATGGTGTTTATAATGTACTGAATCTTGTGCCATATGGGTTTTCTTTTTGCTTATTAATTTTCTGATGAACTGTGAAAACCTGTACTAGATTTAAGCAAAACAGTAAAATAGTGCCATTAATATTAAGTAAAACCAAACTAGAATTGTTGATCCGGAATGGGACCGGCTGGACTGAGCAGGGATCAACACGCCCAACACTCCTGAGTATTTCACATTCTAGCCACCAATCGTCTGAGTCATATCTGGGTACTTTTGTGCAAGTTTGTGTGTTTGTGCAACTCACTCTGTGAGTCTTATATGTATTTGACTGGATTGTTTTTCTTACTTGTGGGAACACCATATTCTCTATTAAATGTTGTACACTCTGAAAAAGCAGTTTTCTCCTTAGAGATGACAACTCTAAATATCTGGACAGCAGGATTTTCTGCACAATTAACCTTTTCATTGAGCATTCAGACCAAATGTTGGTCTAGCTGAGGTTTCATATCCTCTCTGTGATATCTCAGAATGTACACAGAAATAACATGCGTGTGGCTAACATGAAGCATTTTAACAGGTCACAGAAATCTCGTGTTGATCAGTCGCGCTGAGTGCTTGAAGACAGCAGAATGGGTTGTCATGACGGGGAATGTGGGAGCAGACACATTGTAATCAGGCTGTCCATCTCAACACTGGCCTTCAATTACCTTGCAGATGCTCACTCGAAGCCTCCTTTTCATCTTCACTGAAGGCTAAAACAGTTGTTCTTGTAGCAGTGTAGGTGAACCAGAGATTTCTATGTAATATTACATTTCTGTATGCAACTATTTTAAAAATGATTTTGCCATTTCTGAAGAGGCCAGGCCTGCGGACCTCCTATGGAGTCCACCGTTCTAATGGTGCACCACACACCCTTCATTGAGGAACTATATGGAAGCAGGATTGGAGTATGGGGAAATACATCGTTTTTAAATAACAATGGCAGTGGTGCTGTCTCTTCTGTGATCAATATCATTTTCAATGATAATATAAAACAAAATCATTGTGTTAAAAAAATAGCTGAGAAAAGAAGTTATTGATTGGATTAGAAACGAGTCTACAACCTCGCCGCCACTTTCAGACTACTACACTTTTTTGATTACACCGTGTTTTCCAATCCTTCAAGAATCCCTAAGGATCATTTGCAAATGTTTAATCAGACTCTGTTGTTTCTCATTGTAAATTTAAAAACTGTGTAGTTAAACATTATCTTTGTGACTCAGTTCAATGAACATTTTTATGAATTACCTAAAAATAAGTGATTTTAAGGAAAAAATTGGGACATTTAAACTAAAATGCTAAACTTAAAAAAATGTACAACTTAAAAAAAGGAAGTAAATTAAAAAAACCTTTTAAAGAATTATGTTTATGACATGAATCGGTAGGTCATTTTGGGAGTTCAGCTAGTGCAACCAAAGAATATGGCAAAGGTAGCGAGACATGGCATCAGGCCGCTGAATACAGTAAATGCCAGGCTTGCACTGGAACTTAAAAATTTATTATTAGCAAGATTTCTATTATTTAACGACGTATACTAGGTCTTTGCACGGTTTATACTGGGGACCAGATTTACCAACATTCTGCACCAGCACAAAATCCTCCTTTGACATTAAGCAGCTACTGTCGAGCGTTTTCAGAGGTTAGTCTTATTCAGGATGTATATGAAGGAACTTCTCTTTCCAAAAAGAAAAAATGGAAAAGCGCAAACTGCATTGATGGCATAAACAACTGCATTACACAACTTTGGCTCTTTGCAAACATCAGCATAGACAGCATGCTAACAGTAAGCTAGCCAAGAACCCAGAATGAAGTGAATGCAGCCTGCAGCCCAGCACTCAGACCCAAACCTCAACACATAAAAAGGCAGTGAGGAGTAGTCAGTAGTCTGTTTCTACCTGTTCGTGTTTCTCTGTGCAGGTTTTTCATTTTTGCTTTGTGTTCATATTCAAATACTAAGAAATATCACGTCTGTGCTCTTAGCACAGATTTGTGTTGGTGTGTGGCTGTGTAGCCTATAGGTTTATAATGTTAACTGTAATCAGTGACAGTGTGCCAATCATCATCGGAAGATTTGCATCAAAATTGCTGATATAAACTTGTAATAAGATGGCATTAATGCCTGTACTTATATAGGCCTTACCAAACCTACTCACACACACGGGGGCTGTGGCCCAGACGTGAGAGCAGGTTGGTGATTGGATCCCTTGCCCGAGATTTTCTTGATGCATTAATCAATAAATGAGTGTTGGATAGAAATACTGAAGCATAGAGGAAAAAGGTTTTTGAATGTCTGTGTGAATGAAACGAATGTAAAGAGTGTTTTGAGTGCTCAAGCTCAGCAGAGTAGAGAAGCAACAACAACATTAACCAATGGGAATTCATGTGATTTTGTTTATTTCATTTATGTACAATAAAGCTTCATCACATGAGCTTTCTCAAAAAACTGTTTTACAACATCCCTCACATACATGGACAGGAAACCCCACAGCATGTGGATCTGCTCAAAGCTGTGGTCAAAGCAGTGGTGGGAGCTTCACTCCAAGGTTACGGCTGTGAGGGGGCAGTGTGAGTTCAGTGGGAAAGTGCAGCGGCGGCGTTTCATAAAACAAATAATCCACAAGAAAGATCAAAAGACAGCTATAGCAACCAGCAACTAAATATCTACAGGACATAAGCAACATATTGACTACAGCAAAAATGAGCTTATTTGCCATTTGTGATCTTGTTGGATCTTCAGTTAAGTCGGCTGTCTCGGTAACTCCAGAGTTTAGGCTCGTCTCTACGCAGATCTTCACTCGTCTACTTCACTGAATTCACCCAATCATTTGGTACCAGGTCTGTCCACTGACAGAGTGATATGTTCAACGAGAAGCCACGAGAAACAAGTCGAAGCGCGTCGCAGCTGAATAACATCAGACGAGTTGCTGTCAGCCATATGCTGGAGTCAAGATGAGCAGTTCTCATGGAGAAAAAAAGAGGGAAAAAATAGTAAAGCTGCAGGTTTTCCTTTAAACCTGCTGCTGTTGTACTTTACTGACATTCACGGTAACCTTTTAGCTTCTGATAACTTACATATGAAGTCTATTTATTGAAAAAGCAACAACAAAGGGCTTCTATTCTTCTGTTCAAGCTTTCATACAGGAGATCTACAGTGATGAAGTTCTCCTTCTACACTTCAAGCATCACGTGACACGCACACAGAGCTCCTTCCTGTATGTGCTGCAGCAACTCAACAGAAAAACAAACCAAGCCAATGACAGACTGAGAATCAAGGGCCGGTCTTCCCAACACCAACACCAACAGTGAATGAAGAGCATGGTGCCTTAGGAGCTATAGCTGTTTTTTGACACAATCAGTCAAACAGACTTATGTTAATGCTCAACATTTTATAGGGATGGACGCGGGGTGGGCGGAGCCAAACAGCTGTACACAGACAAAACATGGAAAAGAGCATACATTCTTCTGGACGTGAAAACAACTTAAAGGCTAACAATCAGGATTAAATCGCGTATGGAAATCGTTCAAAAACTAAAGCAATTTGAACACGTTGGACAATTTTAGCGTCACATTCATTCAGACATCATGTCGCTCTCGCATCACAGTCATTACAGGACAGCCGTACACACTGGAGGAATGTTCTCAACCAAAGATAACAGGATCAGACAAACACACATCTACACAAATACTAATAACTCCACCGGATCAGCTGGAACAATTACAACTCGCACCCAGGGACATTTAAAGAACAACAAAATAAAACAAAACAGTCCAAAATACAGACCAACCAATGGAAACACAGAGGAAAACAATATATAAACGACACAATGTGCAGAATGAAATCCTAATGATCACTATGATAACTCACTAACTCAAACATTTTACAGTGCTAGCAGGATCCGTCGGCCAAAAACACATAAACCCATGTTCATTTGGGCGTGTTGCTCTTCACATTTCATAACTGTTCTCCAAATCAAAGGTAAGAAAGCAACCTGTACTAAATCATACAGTGACATTCTCAGGTTGCAGAAAACCAAAGGGATAACTCATGTGCAACTTTCATTCTTTCCTTCAAAAACCTCAAACGTGGAAACACTATCGCACAGTGGAAATCAGCAGGCCGATAACGGCGTTACCACTCGATCCGTGTGAGGAACAGCCTTTAAACTATTCCCATTTTGACATGAAAAAACAAACAAAACAAAAACAGATGACATGAGACACTCTGCCCCAACAGCCCCGCATTTAAATAAATGTACTGCTGTAATGCTGTAGGTCTCATTTTAGTGGAGCGCCTCCACACAGATCTGCTCCTCGGTAATGTCGTCCAGCAGGGGCACGTCTACAGGGCTGCATATGTCACTGTCATAGACCTCTGTCCCCAACAGGGCCTCTTCCTCCAGACCTTCTTCTTTGCCCTTAAAGCCTCGCTGCTCTGAAGGAGAAGTGCTTTCCACCGACTCCAAGTCCTCAATACCTGCCCGGTAGTGAATCATTAGCAGGGTGAGGGCCTGGAGCCTCTCCCCAGACTTGGCCAGGGCAGTGCTGATAAGGGCCTTGCGGCGTGCATCTGTGGCTTCCCTCTCCTCCAGCAGAAGGGCGTTATTGTGCTCCAGCTCCTGGTCAATCTCCTGCTGCAGTTTGTCCAGCATCAATTCCAACTTCTGGGAGCGCTCATCTGTGGGCAGTCCCCGGTAAAGGTCGCGACCTATCTCCTTCACAGCTATGAACACGCTGTCATCCAGCCCACCCTCCTTACGTACAAGTTTACCGCTCCCGCCACTTCCAGCTGGCTGCTTGGAGGGGCTGGCACCGCTAGTGTAAGTTTCAGTATCACTGCTTTCATTGTCGGATGTGTTGGGGGTATGTTTAGGTGAGGGCTCCACCACTCCAGGCACCACATCAGTTACCTGTTCAGTAAACCGAGCCTTGGGCACCTGGCGAAGGTTAAGCAGACGGGAGCTGGTATTGATAATGTGGCGGGTTAGACCAGTGGTAGCGCGGTTTATTGTGGATTTGGCTTCAAGATCAGCTCCACGGCGTTCGGCCGTGGCCACACAAAAAGGATTCTCAGTGAGGCACTTCTCCTGGCACTTCTTGTGGCAAACATAGGCGCAGACCATACACTGAGAGGCTGCCTTGGTCCAAACCTTTTTCTTGCAGTATTCACACCAGGTGGGGTTCTGGAACTGTGTGTCCTGGAAGTTATGACGAACCTCTTGCAACTGCAGAGTGCTGTAGCTCAAGTCCTCGCGTGGTGCTGCGGGGATAGGCTCCCTCTCCCTCAGGTCCTCCTCCTGAAGACTGCCCTCTCTTTCTCTTTCCACCAACCCAACCTGATACTCTAGCTCACCCTCAGCTAGGTAACAGAAGTTTAAAGTAACATCTCCATAGCACAGCTTCTCATTGAAACCCTTGTGGGTGCTAAGACTGCGTAATGCAGTGCGACTGACGTTAGCTCTGGGCTCTGGAGCCCCCAACCTGAAGGTACTCTGGTACTCTCCTGAAGATGTGGCCATACATTCCAGAGCTATATGCTCCAACTGGAGGCTCACGTGACCTAGGCATATCAGACTGCCCAGTTTAAAGGGATCTTTGCACCACAGCCCCACATTAACGTATTTATGGTTGCTCTCTACCTCAAATACCACAGACGCCTTGGACCAGTGTGCTGTTTGGTTACGAAACATGGTTTCTGTGGATTCCCAGAGGGAGTGGTCCTCTACGCTGTCCCGTGTACTGGAGGAGCTCTCTGATGCTTTGTCCTTTGCTTGATCAGCCTTGCTGCTGCTGCTCACAATTGATGGAAGTACCTCGTCACTTGTGTCCATTGCCTTAGTGGACTGTTTTGCCTCCATTTGTCTGACACATGCCTTCTCAGTGGCAGACTTGTCCTCACCTGGTCCAGTGCGCGGGACCTTTTCTGGAGACTTTTCTGAAGCACTGGTTGTCTTAGTAATGGAAACAGCAGCAGTAACATTAGTAGCTGCAACCGAATCGAGACTTTCCAAAAGGCTAGTTTCCGAGGACGCTGACGTCAACCTTATCTGCGGTCGTGGTGGAACGGGAGGCCGGGAAGGGGGAGGTGGGGGAGGGACAGTAGGGCGTTGCAGAACGTCCCCTGGGTCACTACTGGTCTTATGTGGGGAGGGCTTTGGTGATTCTTTGGGCTGGGGCTTTAGTGGTGACTGGAGACCCACCAGGTTTAACTTGCGGTTGAGGATGGGTGATATAGTACCAAGAGGCTTAGAAGCCAAGTTGGCTACAGTCCTTTTGGGGCTTTGGTTTACTGCAAGTAAGAAATCCTCCTTGGTTTCACTGATATTTGTAGTAGTGCTATTTTGGCCGCCAGGGACACCACTAGGCTTGGATTCCACCATCAACTCTTCAAACTCAGAGTCTATGTCTTTGCTGTCGGACAGGTCAGAAAGGGTGCTGATGGGGGCTGGCTCCTCCTCATAACCTGCTTGCTGGGACATGAAACCAATGTCTTCCAGCTGAGCTAGTCCTTCCTGTAGAGCTCCCTGGCTTCCCAAAGAGGGAGTCTGATGACGTACTGGTCTCTCATAAAGTACCAGCACCTTGTCTCCAGCCTGCTTTAACAGTTTTGGTACCTGAACTGAGGATGTCACTTTAACACCTGTTAACGAGAAAACAAGAATAACATTATATAAGTTTCAAATTAGAAGTGCAAAGAAATGAATGAAATTTAAATGTTATAAAATCATACAAATCCAAACATCTCGGACCTCCAATTTCAATGAGACGATCACCCTTTTGCAGCTCTGCCAAAGCTGCTGGGGAGTTGGGCAAAACTGTCTCGATGCAAACATGCACTGCATCGCCCTCACTGGCAGTCACCTGCCTGAAGGTCATTCCCACACTGCCACATGTCCCCTTGATGATCTCCGTCTGATGCACACATGCAATGAGAGAAAGGGGGAAAAGCACAATTAAGACTACCAGTGACTAGTGGTTAACGGTCACAAATGTTTACAAATGTACAATGTTGTAATTTTGTATACGGTAGTAATGTAGTGTGTGCGAGAACACCATCTACATGTGATTAGTCGTAAGAGGTTTAATGTAATCTAGTCATACACTGCTTTGGAAGAAACTATAAATAATTAGATCTGAGAAGTAAAAAATACTTTATCCCTGAAAAAAAATGTTTCAGCTTTTCAAGGTCTAATAAGTCCAAGTTAAGAGGTTATTGAATTTGAAATGGTCACACAGCATCTTGAATAAGCAGGTCCCATTTTAACCTTGAGACATTAATGTTGGGTTGATCTAAGTAAAAACCCCGCTGGAACATACAAGACAACGAACTGCGGCCGCGAAGCAAGACACAAGTCAGAGCTCTTTATGTGATCTCGTGCACGAGGGAGGCCGACCAGGGTCAAGCGTTGTTCAGTCCACTTGCACTCTGTCAGACTCTCGGCCGGCCTTTCCCATAGCACTCCTTTTATTATGGCTCACATGAATATACATAGATTAATTAACATATAACAGTTCAACAGACATGAATGTAAACATAGTACACGCCTGTCTGTGTGTGTGTGTGTGATGATAATAAAAAGGGCCATTTCCTTACACCCATTTATATGGCCCTTCCCATATGGTCCAGCGCACAACTATAGGCAAGTTCCTAAATGACCTGGGGTGAACATCCTGTAGTAGATAAGGGACCAGAACCGTTAGATGGAATGTCCCTGCAGTTAAACACTCTACCTGATTACTTCCCCTGGCATCCTAGATGTGTAGGGAAGGAACAGATGAATATCTAACATGCAGTTTAAG